>QRFJ01005023.1:0-98159 GCA_006176705.1 Cocos nucifera | reverse complement strand
ATATGCCATGATTAGATCTAATTTGTATATGAGATATATGATATAGATCTAAAACTATTTTGTAGTATTACATGTTCCTGATTAAGGCGTTCCTCTTGGCCGTCCGGTCATAAGAATGAAGAAGGGTTTAAAGGCCCTCTCCTTCCATCGATGGGGTGTTCTTATGATGTGTAGGGGTGCTGCGCGTGTTCGTCCTTAATCAGAAACCCAAAACTTACTTTCTGCAAAACCCTAGATCCTGAAACCCTAGGATTTATTGTGCATATTTTGTTTATGAACCCTACTTAATTAAGAATTAAGTTTATGGAATATTAATTAGGTCTAAAATTGAGAATTTTCAGATCTAAGACATATTCATAATACTGGGTTCGGGCTTGGGTAGCTCAATTAGGTCTAAGCGGTTGATCAAACCGAATCAAGAGTTGGTTAGATGGGATCAACAATGCTTAAATTGACCAGCCTAATAGGATTAAGTCTGGGTCAAGATCGAGTCACGATCAAGCAAGACCTAATTAGGCTCAGAGGTTAGAGTCTGGATTGTAGGCTAACCCAATTGGTTCTGACTCAACAATTTGGTGTCTAAGGTAAGTTTGGCACATACGACCGACTGATTTTTAATTGGAAGCTACTCGACCTGAATGCATTCTTGTACGAGTTAATGGCATATTCCTTCCACCGGATCTCACTTACCTGGCCATATCTGTTGACACAGTTCTGATCTGAGGTGGTCAATAATCCGAGCTAACCCATGCCACTAGGTTAGTCATAATTGTTATGACTATGACAAGTCTAGTTTAATGAGACCTGAATCAATTCTCCCTAAGAAAAGATTAAGTCTGAGGTCTTCCACCATTGTAGATGTGCGGGCCCTTTCCCGGGGTTGATTGTTCTCGGCTGGATACAGTGGCTCAGTTGCACCAGAAAGATGCAACCATGTCTATTAGGCATTGGATGCTATGGGCTGGAGGATGAGTTGGGCTCAATATTTCGGATACGGTGAGAGACTCAATTAGGAATCCAGTCTATGCAAATGGTGGGTCTGACTTAACTAAGGAGTGGATCAATATTCCGGATACGGTGAGATTCATGAATTAGAGACCAAGTTTGGGTGCACCATGATTAGAGAATCATTGAACAAGAGTTGTTCACTCATTGGCTAACCCATCACCAATAACTGTTAGGTGAGGTGATGAGTCAGTTGGTGAGACCGCACCACCCACTAGAAATCATTAATCATGGAGATTTTTGCATCTCTACAGAGGGAGTGTAGGGATCCGAGAAAATAGTGGGAGCTAATTTGTTTAAAAATAAAATTCCTAAACAAATTGGTCAAGTCAATAATTACAGTATCTAACTAGAATCTTTGACTCTCTATAGGAAAATGTCTGCGTCCAACCCATTGGCACGTATCCTGGACACACATAGACTGACCGGACCCAATTATAAAGATTGGCTCAGGAACTACAAAATTATTTTGGGTTCAGAGAAGTTAACCCATGTTTTGGACCAGGACCCTCCCACCTTACCAGCCCGTCCATCCACTGAACAGAGAGCGTCTCTGGAAAAATGGATTAGACGAAGATAATAAGGCCAGATATTACATGTTGGGCTCGATGTCTGATGAGCTCCAGCGCCAACATGAAGATATCGGGACTGCTCGCCAAATGTTGGCTCACCTGCAGGAGATGTTTGGTGAACAGAGTCGCGCAGCCAAATATCAAGTCACGAAATGACTTTTTAAGGCTAAGATGCGTGATGGGCAGTCAGTCCAAGATCACTGTCTGATGCAATGATCAAGGACATGGAAGAGCTTGAGAAGCTCGGTGTGAAGTTAGACTTGGATCTGCAGAACGATATTATTCTGCAATCCTTGACTGATGCATATGGGCAATTCATCATGAATTACCACATGCATAAACTTCAAAATTCCTTGGCCGAATTAATGAATATGCTGGTTACCGCTGAGCTTTCTATGAAAGGTTCTAAAGGCTCAGTTCTTGCTATGGAATGGACTTCTTCCAAAAGAAAGTCTTATGGAAAGAAAAAGAAGTCTGTGAAAAAGCAAAAGGTGGAAGGAGGATCAAAGAAGAAGAAGGCAGAACCGAAGAAGAAAGGCCGATGTCAAAGGAAAGTGTTTCCATTGCAACAGCGACGGCCATTGGAAGCGGAACTGCCCTACTTACCTGGCCACCCTGAAGAACAAGAAGGAAGGTCCTTCTGGAGGTATGCTCGTTATTGAGTCTAACCTTACGGTTTCTTCTGCATCCAGTTGGGTGCTTGACTCTGGTTCTAGTGCTCATCTGTGCACTTCTATGCAGGGTCTTGAGGATAGCAGGAGGCTGAGGGATGGAGACATGATCCTACGCATCGGTAATGGAGCAAGAGTTGCTGCAGTAGCCGTGGGAACATACCCTCTTCGATTACCATCTGGTTTAGACTTAGTTTTGAAAGACTGTTATTATGTGCCTGCAGCTAGCAGGAATTTGATTTCTGTTTCATGCTTAGCACAAGAAGGTTATGTGATTACCTTCTTTAAGGACCATTGTAACATTCTTTATGAAAGAAATAAAATTGCAAATGGTTTCCTTATTAATGGTCTTTATCAGCTACATATTGATGTACCTGTTTCTAACTATCGAGCAAAACGTGAATGCCAAACGACCTAGGGATAGTCCAAACGATAGATATCTATGGCACCTTGAGATTAGGTCATATAGCAGAAGATAGGATCAACAAATTGGAGAAAAATGGGCTATTGAGTCCATTGACTTTCCGAGTCATATCCAACTTGTGAATCTTGTCTTCAAGGCAAAATGACTAAACTCCCTTTTGTTAGGACATGGGGAGAGGGCCACAGATCTCCTTGCCCTAGTACATACTGATGTGTGCGGCCCATTTGATGTGCCGGCTAGAGGCAATTTTGTCTACTTCATTACCTTTACCGATGATCTGTCTAGGTATGGGTATGTGTATCTTATGAGACACAAGTCTGAAGCTTTTGAAAAGTTCAAAGAATTCAGACATGAAGTAGAAAAATAAACTGAAAAACCCATTAAGGTTCTTCGATCAGATCGAGGAGGTGAATACCTTAGCCGGGAATTCCTAGACTATCTCAAGGAAAAATGGCATAGTCTCTCAATGGACTCCACCAGGAACACCTCAACTCAACGGAAGTTTCAGAATGGAGAAATCGGACTCTATTGGATATGGTTCCGATCCATGATGAGCTTCACAGACCTCCCTGATTTTCTTTGGGGACACTCATTATTAACTTCAATTTATCTACTGAATAGGGTTCCCTCTAAAACCGTTCCTACCACACCGTATGAGATATGGCATGGTAAGAAACCAAGTCTGAGTCATCTCAGAATTTGGGGTTGTCCGGCTCATGTCAAAAGACAACAAGCGGACAAGTTAGAGTTTAGCTCCTTCAGAGCTCGATTCATAGGATATCCTAAAGAGTCATTAGGATACTATTTCTACATTCCAGAAGACCACAATGTGATTGTGAGTCGACATGCCATCTTTCTTGAAAAATAGTTTATTCAAGATAGTGGCATTGGAAAGCAGATTAAGCTTGATGAGAAAGTCTCACAAGTACAATGAGCTAAGGACCAATTGGAACCAAATCAGGTTGAGCCAATAAGAACACTACCTCCTCCACCTCGTAGATCGGAAAGAGTTTTCCGTCCCCCTGAAAGATACTTAGGTATTATTTCAGAGGAAGTAGAGAAAATGTTCCTCATAGGTAATGGTGCTCATGGTGATGATCCCAAAACCTACAACGAGGCGATATCAGATATCGACTCCGAGAAATGGCTAGAGGCAATGCAGTCAGAAATTGACTCGATGCACTCAAACCAAGTCTGGACCTTGGTAGATCCACCAGAAGGTATAGTACCTATTGGGTGTAAATGGATCTTCAAGAGAAAGATTGGTGCAGATGGGAATGTGGAGACATTCAAGGCTAGACTAGTGGCAAAAGGTTATAGTCAATGCGAAGGCATTGACTATCAGGATACCTTTTTCCCAGTGGCTATGCTAAAATCCATCCGCACATTGCTTGCCATTGCAGCCTATTTCGATTATGAAATATGGCAAATGGACGTGAAAACGGCATTTCTTAAATGGATATCTTGAGGAAGATATCTATATGGAACAGCCGCTAGGTTTCACATCCAGTGATACTGATCACAAGGTTTGCAAGCTGCAAAGGTCCATATATGGACTTAAGCAAGCATCTCGGAGCTGGAACACTCGTTTCAATGATGTGATCAAAAAGTTTGGTTTCATCAAAAATGAAGAGGAACCATGTGTTTTCAAAAGGGTCAGTGGGAGCGCTGTTGTCTTCCTCGTATTGTACGTGGATGACATCCTCCTTATTGGGAATGATATTCCCATGTTGACATCAGTCAAAATGTGGTTGTCCAAGGAATTCTCCATGAAAGACCTAGGTGAAGCATCCTTTATTCTAGGAATTAAGGTCTATAGGGATAGACCGAATAGGATGCTAGGACTTTCACAGAAGATGTACATAGAGGAAGTACTAAAGAGGTTTAGTATGGAAAACTCTAAGAGGGGATTAATACCCTTCAGACATGGTATTCATCTTTCCAAGAAGATGTGCCCTAGCACACCTGAGGAAATAGAACGCATGAGCAAGATCCCTTATGCTTCTGCAATAGGGAGCCTCATGTATGCCATGCTATGTACACGACCTGATATAGCCCATGCTGTGAGTGTCACAAGCAGATATCAGTCAAATCCAGGTGAAGAACACTGGACTTCTGTGAAATGTATCCTTAAGTACTTGAGAAGAACTAAGGATATGATGTTGGTCTTTGGTAATGGAGAACTCCAAGTCCAGGGATACACAGACTCGGATTTCATGTTCGATATAGATGATCGAAAGTCGACATCTGGAGTCTGTTTGTGTGCAATGGTGGTGCTGTCAGCTGGAAGAGTTCCAAGCAAACGGTGATAGCAGATTCCACCATGGAAGCAGAATATATCGCTGCATCAGAGGCTGTGAAGGAAGCATTCTGGTACAAGAAGTTTGCTGCAGAAATTGGAGTAATGCCATCAGATGCCATTCCTCTATACTGCGACAACAATGGCGCCATAGCCCTTGCTAAGGAGCCGAGGTCTCACCAGAAATCCAAGCACATTGAGCGGCGATACCACCTCATCCGCGATTACCTCGAGAAGGGTTACGTCGAGGTCAAGAGAGTCAACTCCGCAGATAATGTGGCAGACCCACTTACAAAGCCGTTGGGCCAGCAGAAGATCGAAGCCCACCTTGAGAAGATGGGACTTAGACTTGTAGCCAATTGGCTTTAGGATAAGTGGGAGATTGTTAGATATATGTGCCCTAGAAGCCAGAATTGGCTGACACTTGTAATACACTTCTAGGGGCAAAATTATAATTTTGACTATAATCAATAAAATGGGTTATTTTCTATCACATATGTGTATTTAGTGTCTGTGATACATCCTTTGAGTTAATGGTAATGATAATTCATATTTTCAAGAGTTGAAAATTTAAGACATGAATAATCATTATTAACTCATAAAATGCTCCCGACCATAGGATCATCACGAGGATGGTGATTGATCCGGAAGGTTGGTGTACAATCGCTTCTCTTTAGTAGATGAGTCTTGAGTCTACGGTGTGGAGACACCGGAGTGAGAGTACAGGTACTCGTTAGAGAGAACGAGGGCACTGAGCGTGACCACCTCGAGTAGTCATTAGGAAGTCTACCTTCTCGTCAATGACTGACTCGATGCTGCAGTAGTGTGTCTGGTTCTTTGACCTGAGATGCATCGGCAGTTCACCTTGAGGGTGTTATAGTTTGACTACACCATTACTCGGTCTCCTAGCCATATGGAACCCTGAGGTGTATGTTGGCTATAGCATGTTCATTGTAGGAACTGGATTGCATCAAGATGGAATCTATCTACCTCGGTGGTAGAGGAGCAGCCCTATGATAATCATGAGAATCAAGTCCAGAAGCCCATGGCCATGGCAGAGTGAAATAATAGAAAGAGTTTCTATTTAGGTTTTCACATTCGGACTTCGAATCGAATGATTACATCATATGACAGAAGACTAGGGTTTGACGAGTTCACCTTAACCCTAATCTGATCGGGGCTCAAGATAGAAGAACTTAATCACACAGGTAGCTGCACCAAGAGGTTCGCATTCAGCTCTGATGGGTTGCCACCATATACTGCTAGGTGTCACTGGTGGATTTTGGGAGCAATTAGAATGATTTAGATGATCGATCATTCTAGCTGTTCGAATCAGAAGAGTTCTGATCCATCGAAAGGAGTTTCGATGATGTCGATGATAGAGATCATGACATATCCCATTACCATACAGAACTGAACCTAACTGGGTCACACAAACAAGGGTTTGAATCTGGTGATCATCAATTGAACTGATCTAGTTCAATTGATCTGAATGAGATTCAATTAGGTTCAAGGAAAATCGTGCTAGCACTCGATTGAACCTAACGTTCTTCTTTTACTATCATAAATAGTTGTCCTGACTGAGCCAAAGAAGTTTGTGCTCAATCAGAGGCCTTCACTTGGTCTGACTGGAGCCTGTCCAGGTCAGAAAAGGGTTGTCTTATTTTGTAAGACAATACCTGCCATTTTTGGTCACCTGCCATTTTTCGTCCTTTGACTTTGGTCAAAAGTTGACCTTTGACTGGTCAAATGTTGACCATCGATACTTTGACTTCTATCCACGTCTTAAGCACCTATTGGAGAGCTGGTGGAGGCTTGTCCCCCTACCAGAAGCTGGCAAGGAGGAGGGCGCATGCCACCATGGAGTCCCTGTTGGACAGGGACTCCATCTCCTTATTGGATTCTGATTAGACTCCTCCTAAGAACCAACTTTGACTAGTCTTAGACGCCATCTAAGGATGAATCCAAGGGACTCTATTCCCACAATACGGACTCCATCTCCTTATTGGATTTCGATTAGGCTCCTCCTAAGAACCAACTTTGACTAGTCTTAGGCACCATCTAAGGATGAATCCAAGGGACTCTATTTCCACCAATCAGATTTAGATCTGATTTCACAAAGGGTTATGATTGGTTGGGATGAAGAGGAGTTGGATCACGCATAGTCCATAAATAAGACCCTGCACCCAACACAAGGAGTATTAGATTAATGCAATTCCCTACGCTCCAAGGCTGCCTCTCTCTTCCTCCTCCATGTCAAGTTCATCTTCTCCCTCTCCTCTGCATGCCCAAAGAAGTTTGGGATCCAATTGGTGCAATCAAGGTGAGAGAAAGGCGATAGAAAGCTAGAAGACCATGCTGCTGCAAAGGACAACTACTGATCTTTGAAAGCCATTTTGAAGATCCTCCAAATCAGATTTGGATCTGACTTTTGAAGAGGTGATAGAGAAGAAAAGGATCTCTAGATCCAGTCCAAGTGGATATCGGTAGAGGCCAGGCACTTACATTGCTTGATCCAGAATCTTCGGCTACTTATAGGATCATCAACGGGTAATAGGATTATCCTACATCAAGGTAAATTAGATTTGATTTAATTTATCTGTATTTTATTTTTATTATTAGAATAATAAAAATAAGATCTAAAATATTCTAGATCTAATTCAGATTGAAGAGAAAAATTTTTAAAATATATCTCTTGATCCGATCAGATCTGAACGAACCTAGTCCAAGAAATCAAGATTTTCCTTCAATACATCCCTTGAGTTAATGGTAATGATAATTTTTATTTTCAACTTTGATTTTCCTTTAATACATCCCTTAAGTTAATGATAATGATAATTCTTATTTTCAAGAGTTGAAAATTTAAGACAAGAATCTTCATTAGTAACTCATAAAATGCTCCTGACCGTAGGATTATCATGAGGATGGTGATTGATCTGGAGGATTAGTGTACAATCGCTTCTTTATAGTAGATGAGTCTTGAGTCTATGATATAGAGACACCGGAGCGAGAGTATAGGTACTCGCTAGAGAACGAGGGTATTGAGTGTGACCACTTTGAGTAGTTATAAGGAAGTCTACATTCTCATCGATGATTGATTCAAAGCTACCGAGGTGTGTCTGGTTCTTTGACCTGAGGTGCATCGGCAGTTCACCTTGAGGGTGTTATAGTTTGACTACACCATGACTCAGTCTCCTAGCCATTTGGAATCCTGAGGTGTATGTTGGCTATATCATGTTCATTGTAGGAATTGAATTGCACCAAGATGGAATCTATCTACCTCGGTGGATGAGGAGCAGCCCTATGATGATCATGAGAATCAAGTCCATAAGCTCATGGCCATGGCAGAGAGTGAAATAATAGAAAGAGTTTCTATTAAGGTTTTTACATCAGACTTGAATCGAATGATTAAATCATATGATAGAAATTAGAGTTTGACGAGTTCACCTTAACCCTAATCTGATCGAAGCTCAAGATAGAAAAACTTAATCACATAAGTAGCTGCAGCGAGTGGTTCATCTTCAGTTTTGATGGGTTGCCATCATGTACTGCTAGGTGTCACTGATGGATTTTGGGAGCAATT
The DNA here is from genome assembly GCA_006176705.1 of Cocos nucifera. Lineage (NCBI taxonomy): Eukaryota > Viridiplantae > Streptophyta > Magnoliopsida > Arecales > Arecaceae > Cocos > Cocos nucifera. Next base: position 89,605 of record QRFJ01005023.1, on the reverse strand, counting down.
AGAATGATTTAGATGATCGATCATTCTAGTTGTCTGAATCAGAAGAGTTCTGATCCATCGAAAAGAGTTTTGATGATGTTGATGATGGAGATCACTACATATCCCATTACCATACAGAATTGAATCTAACTGGATCATACAAATAAGGGTTTGGATCTAGATATCATCAATTAGACTAACCTAGTTCAATTGATTTAAATTAGATTTAATTAGGTTCAAGAAAATCGTGCTAGCACATGACTAAACCTAACATTCTTCTTTTTCTATCATTAAAAGTTGTCTCGACCGAGCCAAATGTGTTTGTGCTCACTCAGGTACCTTTACCTGATCTGACTAAAGCTTGTCTAGATCAGAAAAGGGTTGTCTTAATTTATGAGATAAATTTGAGACAACATCTATCATTTTTCGTCACCTGCTAATTCTTGTCCTTTGACTTTAGTCAAACGTTGACCTTTGACCCTTGGACATCTACCCATGTGTCATGCACTTATTGGAGAGTAGATAGGGGTTTGTCCCCTCCCTAGAAATTGGAAAGGAAGGGGTGCATGCCTAGGATGGCGTGCGCCCATGGATATGGATGCCTGGAGTTGCATATCGATGGGACTCCAAGCTGCTTCTTGGATTCAAACTAGGTGACCCTCACCTATAGACATTGACCAATCTTAGGTGCCACCTTAGGATGAATCTGTGGGTCTCTCATCTAATTAGATTAGGTGATGCTATCCCACCAATCAGATTTAGATGTGATTGAACGAAGCAATGTGATTGGCCGGGATGATGTGGCACTGCATGGCGCAGTAGGGTCTATATAAAGACCTATCTACGCCCACCTTTCAGAGATTTCTCTCCTAGCCATGCCCCAAAGCTACTCCTCTTCCTCCTCCATGCCACCATTCTGATCCTCTCTCTTCTCTCCATGCCCAAGGAAGTTGGGCCTTCAGATTAGTGTGATTTAGGCAAGAAAAGACTGACGAGAAAGGAAGAAGGCAACACAGCTGCAGAGATGACAGCAGATCTTTGAAAAGAGTTTCGAAGATCCTCCAAATTAGATCTAGATCTAATTTTTGGAGATGAAATAAAGAAGGAGAAGATCTCCAAATCTAGCCTGAGTGGATACTGGTAGATGCCAGGCGCTTGCATGGCTAGATCAAGAACCTCAGGGCTTCAGCACGATCATCAATGGGTAATTAGATTACCCAAAATCAAGATAAAATTAATTTAGATTTGATTTAATTTATTTTTCTTGATTACCAAATCATAACTTAAATCTGAAAAATGTCAGATCTGATTAGAATCTAAGAGAAAATTTTTGAAATATGCCTCTCGATCTAATCAGATCTGAACGAACGTGACCCTAAGAAATCAGGATTTTCCTTCACAGGAGGCCTTCCGAATAATGATGCTGCTCCACAGCGTGCTAGACATCATTTTGTGCTGGGCTTTCCCATCCACCCTCAAGAGATCCATTAGGAACTGATATTCGACCCTTAAGTCGGGTGCCATCTTTTTCTTCGATCAAATGAGCCGTCAGTTTGCAGCTTATTTCGTTAGCGGCCGACGTCGCCACCAAGGATCGGATTTCCTAATAAATATCAAGCAGAAGGAGGAGGAATTTATCTGATCTTATGTCATCTGGTTTAATGCTGTTGCATTGGAGGTCTGGATTCTGGACCAGTTTGTTGCAATGGCTGCACTGAAGGGTGGCCTTCAGAAGAATGATTTGCCATTCTCCCTGTTAAAAAAGTATCACAGGAACTTTGTCGATATGCTGGCTGGGGCTGAAGGTTATGCTCGAGCTGAAGAGGCCTTTAAGGCTCGAGAAAATGAAGCTACCTAGGAGTGGAAGGTGGGCAAACTGAATGTTCCCACGGTTGGAGAGAATCCAAGCAGAGCTCGACCATGCTTTCGAACTCCTCTAGAGGGTAAGCAGGCCCGAACTCCTATCCGAGCCTAGAGGTGAAGAAGCCCAGATAGAAGGGTGCGATGGTGCTCTCCCTTCAGAAGATTCCACAACTACGCCCCTCTCAATGCTCTAAAAATTTAAGTATTGATGGAGATTAGGGAGCAACTACCAAGACCGAAAAGGATGCACACTCACCCCGGTAAGTGCAATCCTAGTGAGTTCTGCCTCTACCATTGCGATCATGATCATGATACAGAAGAGTGCATCTAGCTCTATGTCGAGATCGAGGAGCTCATTAGTCATGGTAGGCTTGGCCGATTTCTGTGACATCGATCGAAAGGATGAGAGGATCGATCAAGAGCACCCCCATTGCCAGAACCACCGAGGGGCGAGGAGCAGCGAGAAGATCGGCCCCTGATCGACATCGTTAACGCCATCTCTGAGGGACTTCGGCATAGGAAGGCTAGTGGATCGACAGAGCCTAAGAAAAGGCGGAGGACTGAGGAGCCCATAACTTTCACCAACAAGGATGCCTGAGGAGTCCAGTTCCCACACAACGACATGGTTGTAATCTTTTTAAATATTGCTGATTATGATGTACGCCGCATTTTGGTAGATAATGGAAGTTCTACTAACATTCTATATTATGATGCTTTCTTTAAAATATCCATACTCGATAATCGCCTGGGACCCATGAGCTCACCGTTGGTCAGCTTCACTGGCAATGCTGTGCCAATGGAGGGAATGATAACTCTAGCCATGATCGTAGGACAATATCCAAAGCAAGCCAAGGCGTGGGTCAACTTTTTGGTGGTAAAAGCCCCTCTGCTTACAATGCAATCCTCGACCGACCTGGACTGAATGCACTATGAGTTGTGGTGTAGACTTATTACCTGAAGATAAAATTCCCAACAAATAAAGGAATAGGTGAAATAAGAGGCAATCAAGCATTAGCCCGGCACTGCTACTCCATCGTCTTACAAAATGGTACTCAACTTGACCCCTACCCAGTTGACGAGCTTGATGTCCACGATGATCTTACCGAAGAATGGGATAAGCCCATAGAAGATCTTGTGAGCATCCTCCTGAATGATGAAAACGTGGAGCATACGGTGCAAATTGGCTTCAATCTGAAAGATGAAGTTCGGGAGTAGCTCATCGCCTTTTTATGGAGGAACGCTGATGTCTTTGCCTGGGTTCTGATGGATATGCCTAAGATTGATGCTGAGGTTATGGAACATCGGCTGGCCGTTGATCCCAAGCATCGACTAGTGAAAGAAAGAGTTTAGGGCCATGCACCAGAAAGGCAGAAGGCAATAGTAGAAAAAGTCGACAAGCTTCTCAATGTCAGATTTATTCGAGAAGTCAGCTATTCGACTTGGATCTCTAATGTGGTCCTAGTTAAGAAGGCCAACGATAAGTGGAGGATATGCATCGATTTTAACAAGCTGAACAATGCTTGCCCAAAAGATAGCTATCCTTTGCCTAGAATCGACCAACTAGTGGATGCAACTTCAAGCAACGAGCTTCTTACCTTCATGGATGCTTTCTCTGACTACAACGAAATTTGGATGGCATCGAAGGATGAGGAGAAGACTGCTTTTATTACTAACCATGGTCTTTACTGTTATAGGGTCAAGCCCTTCGAGCTTAAGAATGCAGGCACGACTTATCAGCGCTTGATCAATAAAATCTTCAAGAAGCAGATCGGCTATAATATGGAGGTTTACGTCGATGACATACTGGTCAAAAGCTGAATGTCTGTCAATTATATTGCCAATCTTGAAGAGGCTTTTGATGTGCTCAAAAAATATAAGATGAAGTTGAACCCAACCAAGTCTGCCTTTGGGGTAGCCTCAGAAAAATTTTTGGGGTTCATGGTCTTGAGACGAGGGATTAAGGCCAACCTGAAGAAAATTTGAGCTATCCAAGAGATGATCGCTTCAAAGTCCATCAAAGAAGTTTAGCGCTTGATTGGAAAGGTGGCATCTTTGAATCATTTTGTCTCGATGTCAGTCGAATGCTGGATGCCCTTCTTCCAATTCCTCAGGAAACCAAAAGAGTTTCACTAGACTCAAGAATGCCAAAAGGCATTCAACGAGCTCAAGAACTACCTTGGGTCGCCCCTACTAGCCAAATTCGAATCCGAAGAGGAGCTGTTTCTCTACCTCGTGGTCTCTCCTATAGTGCTAGTGACAGTCCTAGTCAAAGAAGAGGCAAAAGTGCAACGACCAGTCTACTAAATAAGCCAGATCCTAAGGGATGCCGAGATCATGTATACAAAGTTAGAAAAATTGACTTATACTCTTTTGATTGCAGCAAGGAGACTTTGGCCTTACTTCCAGGGATATGCTATAACGCTCCTCACTAACCAGCCGATCAAAGTGATCCTTCATCAATTGGATGCTTTCGAAAGAATTGCAAAATGGGTTATTGAATTAATAGAGTTTGACATCAACTATCGACCTCGACCAGTAGTCAAGGCTCAGGCACTGGACAATTTTATAGTTGAATGTACCATCCCAAATGAAATCGAGCTTCAAAATGAAACCAATATTCCGTGGTTGCACCCAAGCTCTCCTGAAGAAAGAATGGACCTTTCTGAAGATTTTTGGGCCCTGTATGTCGATGGCCCCTCTAACACTTTTAGAGTAGGTGCTGGGCTGATTCTGATCAATCCAGAAGAGATCATCATGGAGTACACATGACGTTTTGAATTCTCGATGACAAACAATGGGGTAGAATATGAGGTCCTAATAGCCAGGCTTAGGATAGCCAAAGAATCAGGAGCAGATCAGCTTCAGATTTGCAGTGACTCCCAACTAGTTGTGGGGCAGCTCAGCGGCAGTTATGAAGCCCGAGAAGAGAGCATGATAAAATATCTTGAGAGTGTGAAGAGCTTGACCCCAGCCTTCGACAACTTCAGCATTCGACAAATCTCAAGAGCGAAAAATGCTAGGGCCGACATTCTTTCCAAGCTAGCCACCCTAGCACCTAACGAGCTTTCGAAAGAAGTTTATTATGAGACATTGAAATGCCCATGCACAGAGGAACCACAGCCTGTCATGCAGGTTGGCCAGGAGCCCTACTGGATTGACTCGCTGACCGCTTATCTTAAGGATGGGGTTCTTCCTCATAACCCGAAAGAGGCTCAAATGTTGAGAAACCAAGCCTCTCAGTATGTTCTTTATGAGAATAAGCTGTATAAAAGGTCATATTTCCTATCATTATTGAGGTGCCTCCGACCCTTTGAGGTCGATTTTGCACTATGGAAAGTACATGAGAAAATTTGCAGGAGCCATCTGGGTGCCAGATCTCTATTTTATAAGCTGCTCCAATAAGAATATTACTGGCCGACTATGCATGGTGATTGTGTTGATTACGTCAGGAGATGTAACCGCTGCCAAAGGAATGTGATTGTCCAAAGGTAACCAGCCATCGAGCATGCCCCGTTGAGTACTTCTTGACCATTTGCACAGTGGAGAATGGATATTTTTGGATCCTTTCCAATGACATCTGGGCAATGAAAGTTTCTCCTAGTCACCATCGACTATTTCACTAAATGGGTTGAGGCCGAACCACTAGCAAAGATTACCGAAGCCAAGGTATAGGACTTCGTCTAGAAGTTGATCATCTATAGATTTGGACTGTCCTGAACTATCATAACAAACAATGGCCGATAATTCGTCGGGATGAGGTTCGTCGAGTTCTGTGAAGGTCTGAATATCTTCCACCACTTTACGTCAGTAGCTCGCCTGCAAGCAAATAGGGAAGCAAAAGTGACCAACCAGATCCTATTGCAAGGCATCAAGACAAGACTCATTAGAGCAAGAGGGGCCTGGGAGGATGAACTTTATCATGTTCTATGAGCATACAGCACTACCCAAAGGCTGACGACTGGAGAAATACCATTTGCCTTTACATTTGGAACACAGACAGTCATCTCGATCGAACTTAAGCTTCCATCAACGTGGGTGGTGGCTTTCAACGAGCAGTATAACCGACAAGACTTCAGAGCCAACCTCGACCTACTAGATGAAAAAAGAGAGGAAGCCCAAGTTTGGATGGCAGCTTACAGATGAAGGGTGGCCCGATACTATAACTCTAGAGTCAAAGATAAAATATTCAAAGTGGGAGACTTAGTGCTTTGGCGAGCCACCATCTCTCAGCCTCAGAACTAGGGGAAGCTTGCCCCAAATTGGGAAGGACCCTACGAGGCCACAAAAGTCGTCCAACCCAAAATATAGTACTTGAAGAAACTCGAAGGGGCAAACTTACCTGGACCATGGAATTCGAAAAATCTGCGAATGTATTACCGATGATCTGATTATAATGAAATTCTCCTACTTCAACACCCTAATTTTTGTTGTATATTGGTAATAATGAAAGACTACCGCAAAACTTAATCTTACGATAAATATAGCCATGTTAGGAATAGGAGGAGAACCTCGTCCTAATATGAGCAAAGTCGAAGGCCTCGTTCATTTTAGATGAGATGAGGGGAGAGGTCCTGACAATGGCCCTAATGTGCCCCTACAACCCATTAGGAATAGGAGGAGAACCTCATCCTAACATGAGCAAAGTCGAAGGCCACATTCATTTTAGATAAGATGAGGGGAGAGTTCTTGATAATGGCCCTAATGCGCCCTACGGTTACGTTAGCAATAGAAGGAGAACCTCATCCTAATGTGAGCAAAGTCAAAGGCCTCGTTCATTTTAGATGAGATGAGGGAAGAGGCACTGACAATGACCCTATTGTGCCCCTATAGTCCATTAGGAATAGAAGGTGATCTCATCCTAATGTGAGCAAAGTCGAATGCCTCATTCTTTTTAGACGAAGACAAGGGGAGAGGCCTGACAACGGCCATTAGTGTGCCCTATAGCCCATTAGGAATAGGAAGAGAACCTCATCCTAGCATGAGCAAAGTCGAAGGTCTTGTTCATTTTAGATCAGATGGGGGAGACCCTAACAATGGTCCTAATGTGCCCCTACAAGAGGAGAACCTCATCCTAACTTTAGCAAAATTGAAGGCCTCGTTCACTTTAGATAGGAAGAGGGAAGAGGCCCTGACACCGACCCTATTACACCCCTATGGCCTCATTAGGAATCGGAGGAGAACCTCGTCCTAACAAGAGTAAAAAAAATAGAGAGAGAGAGAATGGTCGAAGGTGAGCATTGCATTCACATGAGGCAACAATGAATAAGGTATTATTTTATTACAAGTTTAAATTTATTATAAGTAGGATGGAGATCGATCAAACTGACTACATATTACTAGAAAGCCAATGTGGCAGGGATCGACAAGATCGATTACAAAAAAAAAAATATAAAAGGAGGCGGAGCCTTAAGATGGACTGGACTCCTCAGGCTTCGGATCATCGACGTCGGCCATCACCAACGCCTGCTTCAACCTATCGATTTCTTCCTTAAGTTCTTTCTTTTTATACAAATTATCTATGTACACTCTATTGATATGCCCGAACTAGCCCTCGAGCTCCCACTGCCGCCTCCTTAGGACGTCGGCCTCGACCTCTGCATCCTAGATGGCTTGATGCTCATAGATCAATTGGAGCTTTAACCACTGAACTTTGGCTTTCTCTACCCTGACAGTATCTGAAAGCTCGTCGATGGTCTTCTTCAAGGAGGTAATCTCCTCTGACTCTCCACTAGAGATAGCCCACCGACCATCAGCCAGTTGTTGTTGGAGATGGCTCACCTCTCAGTTAGCTGTTCGAAGCTCATGCTCGAGCCTGGTTACCTTTCGACCATGTTAGCTTATACTCATTATGCCAGGCTTTGGCATCGTGAAGCTACTTCTGAAGTTTGGAGAACCTCTTGGACCAGTCCTAATCGTACCGGGCCTTATTGGTAGATCATGATGAAGTTTCCTCCAGCAGTTTAATTTTTTCCTTCATCACTATAACGTCGATCTCAACGGAGCTGATCTTTGTCATTAACTTCCAAGACTTGTTGCTGGTGCTTCTTCTCAGTTTGGCCATTTTTTTCTCGAAGCTGTCCTTCTGAATGCTGAAATTGGTGGAGTCCTTCCTGTGTAGGTTCCTATGGTGGGTAACTTCGACAATCACCTCCAAAGCATTCATCCTCGATTCTTGGAGATCATCCTCGATTTTTCTCAACTTCTTCTTCAAGTGATGAATCACCTTCTTCAAGCTCCTAATCATTGGTCTAATCGAAACCTCATAGGGCAAAGGATCAGCATCAACTGGAAGAGGGAAGTTATGACCTAGGTCGTCAAGAGCATTTTGAGCCATGCAAACAACAACACAAAGTACCTTGGGTAGCTCGACCATAGAAGAGGTCAGAGCATGTGCATTTGCATCTGGTCCGTGGGTAGGCTTGGGCACTACAGTGATGGGATCGGGAGCTTTCGAGATAGCTCCCATGGTTGAAGAAGAAGGGACATAGGTCGGGACAACTCCGACCCTGAGGGATGAAAGATCGACTCTATCGTCGGGCTCTTCCATCAAGAGGTCCACATCTACCTCGAAAAAATTCTCAGCGACCCTTGCCAGGTAGATCTAGAATCCCTCGATGAAGGCCTCCTGAGCAAAAGCTATTTTAATATCCTCCATGTCCCTAGAGGACTTGAAGCTTTCGACCGCTCGCTCCACCACCGTGGCAACCCCTTCTTGTGCCTTCCTCTTTTCCTCCTCCTCCTGAGCAAAGGCAGTCCTCAGGTTCGTCGTCTCCTCATGCTCCACCCTCAACTCTTTTTGAAGGTGCTCGATCTCAGTGGATTAGGTTTTTGAAGCCACCCTCATGCTCTCGACTTCGGCCTGGGCCTTTCCGACCTCCGTACGAGCTTCCTCGAGGGCCTTCAAGGCTTTGGCCTGCCTCTGTCCAACGACCTTAGAGTGGGCGAATAGATAATGCCCGAGATACAATAAGAAATCAAGTTAAAATTAGGAAGCCCTAACATCAAAAATGGAAAAGACTCCAGACCAAGACTATAAGAGAGAAGACTACCTTAAGGTAGGCAGTGAAGGACTCATCAAATCTCTTGACGTCGTCCTTCTGCAGCATCTTTGCCGCAATGTGGGTAAGAATACTTTCCTTCATGAGTGATTGGACGACCTCTCGATCGTCCAGAGAAGCTTGTTCTTGGTCGAGACCCCCACTTTTGGAGCTCCGGACCCTCCTTCCGACCTTCTTGCCGACAACCCTTTTCTTCCTTTTCCTTATGGCTTCCTCCAACTGGAGGGGAGTAGATGGAGCAACCTCTTCGGACAGGGTCGGTCTCAGTACGGTGGTAGCAGGCTTGGGGGTGGGCATGGCCTAGATCTGCACGACATGGTTGGACTCACCAATGCAAGCCTTCTTTGGAAGATCCCTAGTAGGGCCACCTTTCCTCTTGAGGGATTTAAGTCCCTTAGTCAGACGATCTAGCTCTTCAGGAGTCATTTCTATAAAGAATAAAAATCTAAGTTAGGAAGATCGAAGAAAAGTTGAGGTCTAGATAAAGAACACCCCACAATCGACCAAAAAAAAAAAAAAGACTACCTACCGGATTTAGGAGACTGAAGCCGAGGTTAAATAGGATCTACTCGTCCAAAAGGTCGGAGATTGGTGGAACATTAAAATCCTTCAATATATTGGCTGAACTCCAGTCCTCGCTTTCCAGCCTTAGAGCTCAACGAACCAAATTCTTTATCTCCCCCCATGGAGGAAGTCCTAACATCGAGGATGGGTTTGAGATGAAGAAGAATTTCTCCTTCCAGCCACGGATGGAAGAGGGGGTGCCCTTAAGTAATCTCCTTTTGTCGAATTAGGGAGACACATACCACCAATCCTTAGCAGTCGAGTGGCGTTTGAAGGTAAAGAAGGTCTGGAATAAGAAAATGGTAGGTCGAATGCCTACCATGGTACATAAGAAAAGAAATTCTATGATGAACCTAAAGGAGTTTGGCACCATAGCAGCAAGGAAGAAGTTGAGAAATCTAAATAGGTTGGCCATGAAAGGGATTAAGGGTAACTTAAGCCCAGCCTGAAGAGCCTCTAAATATAGGCAGGTTCAGCTGGGAGGCGAAGAGCAGGCCCTATTATTGGGTCTGAAAAGTTCGAGCTCATATTCAGAGGGAATACCGAACTGAATTCTAACTAACGAAAGATCGTTAGGCCAAAGTTGGTACGCAATAACTGCTGGTGCAATGGAAGGAGGGGGCAACTCAGAAAGCTCGACCTCCATGGGAGATAAGTTCGCTAAGGCTAGAGGAGCCAAACTCCCCGAGCAGGTCGACCAGGATTCCTCGGTGGACATCTGGATCAAAGAAAAATCATAAAAAATGCTTGAAAAGCTAAGAAAATGAAGCACAAAAAACTTCTACAAAGAGACCTAAGGAGCAGAAAGCAGAGAATGTAGGAATAACTTGAGAAAGGATAGCGAAGCTAACCTAAGTCGATTAGAAGAGGCAGGGAGACAACGAAGGCCACAGAAGACAAATGGAAGAACACCTAGGATCAAAGGAAGCGGAAAGGAAAGCCTAAGCACTCGCACGATGGAGAGAAGAAAACCAGAAGAAGAGGAGGAAGAAGATTTTGGGAGAGGTAACGACTCTAGGGAAGGAAATAAGTTAAATAGTCTTAAGGATTCTAGGTGGTTATGATTGCGAATCCCCTTCAACAGGCCTATGGCTGATGCGTGCCCCCTCTATCATGGCAAAGATTGGTGGTGGATAGGCCCATAATGATGCCATACCCTAGGTAGAGTTTTGGCGCAGAGCTCCAAAGGCGTCTCTTCGAATTGCCTCAAATTTATGAAGCTTCAATGCCGGCACAGAAGCACCAAGAAATGCCTTGCCCTAGCAAGCACAGAAAATGAAAAGGAACTTTGGTAGTCACACTCAGTACTCCCTTTCCTTGAACTTCAAACATGGGACTTGGGGAACTAGTGTTGGGGATAAACCGGCTCCTACTAAAGTTTGGCTAGATGCTTGATCTTAGAAGGATCCTGCCCGACAGCAACCTCCATGGTTAAACCTTAGACTCCTCCAACAGTTCAACTCCTCTCGAATATCTCCTTTAGCTAGGCTCCTCCAACAGTTGAACTCCTTCCAGGCTTCTCCTTCAGCTGGACTCCTCCAATGGTCAAACTCCATCTAGACTTCTCCTTCAGCTGGGCTCCTTCAGCAGTTGAACTTCTCTCGAACTTCTCCTTCAACCAGACTTCTCCAGTAGTTGAACTCCTCTCAAGCTTCTTCTTTAGACAGACTCCTCCAACAGTTGAACTTTTTTCGGGCTTCTCCTTCAATCAAACTCCTCCAACGATCGAACTCCTTCCAGACTTCTCCTTCAATCGGACTCCGTCCAATAGTTGAACTCCTCCTGAACTTCTCCTTCAGCCAGACTCCTCCAACAGTTGAACTCCTTTCGGGCTTCTCCTTCAGTCAGACTTCTCCAATGATCAAACTCCTTCTAGACTTCTCCTTCAGTCAGACCCCTCCAATAGTTGAACTCCTCCCAAACTTCTTCTTCAGCTAGACTCCTCTAATAGTTGAACTCCTTTCGGGATTCTCCTTCAGTTGGACTCCTCCAACGATCGAACACCTTTCAGACTTCTCTTTCAATCCGACTTCTTCAGTAGTTGAACTCCATCTAGACTTCTTCTTTAACTAAACTCCTCCTCCAGCTAGACTCCTCCAACAGTCGAACTCCTCTCGGATTTCTTCTTTAGACAGACTCCTTCAAATAGCTAAACTCCCTTCGAACTCCATCCAGCAGCCCCAGAGGATCTCGACACTCATCCTCGATATAGACAAAAGAACCGTCAATCTCTTCCATCGAAGCTTGATCGTTGGATCCCGATGGGCTCGCATATCACGACAATAGACACTATCCCCTATAACAAACTCCATATGACCTTGAACGGCCCACTAGTGGATAATTACGACTGTCCCTATCCATTTATTATAGACTCCATCTATATAAGAGACCCTCCAGATACGTTTTCTCCTAAAAGCTCTCCTTCTCTTCCTAAAAATACTGCTAGAATTTCTCTACGTATTTCATTTCTATGGTCTGAAAGAGCTAACTTGATCGTCGGAGGGTCTTACCAAAGCCACCATCCCAGACTCTGGATGAGACTTATTTTGCAAGTCCCAGCGGCGACCTCATCCTCTCCAAATCTAGCTTCAACTCCAACGATGTCCAAATTTTGCACCAACAATAACAATACTTTAAGATCCTCCCTAAAAGAAAATAAAAATTTTTTAAATGAAAAGAAAGAGATCTTGGGAGAAAACAAGAAATTAAGAAGAGAGATTGAAGTTTTGAAATCTATTGTTGAAAAGTTTATCATTAGTTTTCAAAATCTCCAATCTATGGTAAAAGTTAATGGAACTATTTTCAATAAAATAGAAATTAGTTTTAATATTTTTAAAAATCAGCAAAATGCTAGAAATATTTTCATAAGAGCTTCAACTAAAGATCATACCAATAAATGCTTTAAATGTAATCAAATTGATCATAAAATTTTGGAATGCAATTTAAAAGAATTGGTCAAGCCTTGATAAAGCAAATATGGGTTTGAAAAGAAACCATAAGCTCTAACCTCAATGGACCCAAGATGACTTGGGTACCAAAATCTAGTAAATGATTTTGTAGGTACATCATGAAGAAAAAACCTATTTTTTCGATATAGGATCATTCAGATTTGATTGAATCTAAAGAAATATATCAAAAAAAAATTTCTAAAATTTTAATCAGATCTGAGATTTCTTGAATCTGATCATATTGATCTAATATTAAAAGTTAAAAATAAAATAAAATTAGATTTAATTTCATGTATCTGATTTGGTAATCTAATTATCCTGTGATGATTCTGTTGATTTCTAAAGTTCTGGAAGGAGTCATGCATGCGCCTGGCCTCTACTAGTATCCACTCAAGCAGGATCTGAATGTCTTTTCATCATGAATCTCTCCTCCAAAAATCAGATCTAGATCTGATTTGAAAATCCATCAAAATAACTTCTGAGGGCAGCCTATTCTTCTCACGAACACCATCACATAGATACTGAATCTTGTGCCAAAAATCTTGGACCTTCGACTCAGATTTGTGCCTAACCTTTTAGGCATGTAGAAGAGAGGGAGAGAAAAGATAAAGGGGGTGAGGATATTAGAGGGAAGGCTGTTGGAAATATATCCAAAGTCAATCATCAGCGTATTGACGATTGTACTACTTATTGTACTTATATATGAATTATTAAAAAATAAAAATTATTTTAACATTTTTCATCATAAATTCTATTATTTTCTAACAAACTTCTATGTTGTAATGAAGTTCTTAGAACTATCTAGATTTGATAAAGAAAGATTTATCATTTAGTCCTTAAATTATTCACGATCAAAAAATATGTTGTTACTTAGGACGACAACATTTTTCGAGTATAGATTATCATGTGCTATATAGGTTGGTTGTCCTCATAACTAAGGAGTGTTGAGACACTGACATGACATGCAAGTGAGATGTATAGATATATCTACACTGAATGTGACTAACTCCATAGCTTTTCTTCTATCAAGATTAGCCTCGAAGAATAAGGGTACAAGTATCCCTTAGACCTGAGACCACTATGGTGACTTGCAAGCAACTCACTATACTTAGGTACCAGACTATCTAAATTTTTAATTCAGTAATGAAAGGCTACTGGGTGTAGTCAAGTACTTGGCTTGTCGATGTGTGAGTCAAGATGGGATTGATCTCTCTAAGTGTTGGAGCAAGTGCATTGTTGTATTTCAATTCAACAAATTCTCGATCGGGGTAGTCGATATGATGGATACTAAATTTTAAAATACAATGTGGATAAATTTTAGGGTTGACAGTGAAGTCTAGATCATCCTTTTGAGCATCATGATCAAGAGGATGAATTATACGATAACCATATTCCGTAGGTTCATCATTGTTGCGTTGTGACTTTTCGACCTATCTAGACGTCGGATACCATTGCTAGATGGTCACATCGATTGATATAAGAAATTGATTCTTATACTATCGACTTATGATTTAAACCTGTGGGGTCACACACATAAGAAGTTTCTACCTGATCTGATGGCTGATCATGAGTCTTGATGACCTATGACACTATGGTCAAGAGTCCCACTGGACTGGAACTCTATAACCAAGAGTCCCGTAGGACTGAAACTCTGAGTCCTACTCATCTAGGACTCTCTGATTAGGAGTGCCACTAATCTAGGACTCTAAGATCACGAGTTTCATTTGTTTGGGAGACTGGGTTCAAGAGTCCCACTAGATTGGGACTCTTTAGGAGTTTCATGTTGATGGAACTTTATTGTTCGGTAACCTATCTGATTTGGACTCAGATATTTTTTGAGGATTAAGTAGCAACTCAATTTTTAATTAGCTTAATTTGATTGAGCGATGAGAATTTGATCAAGTTCAATTGAATTTGATTCAATTGGGTTTGACCCGATCAAGTCATGAGATGACCTAATCGCTATGGGAGTTTTGACCCGAATTTGATCAGGACCTAGACCTAATTAATTTTTAATTTGATTAAAATTTTATTAGATTAGGCTAAGCCTAATTTGGTTGAGTTTAAACTGATTTAATTGGGTGTAGATTAATTGGTTTAGTTGAAACCAATTATGACCAAGTCAAATAAATTTTGAATTCAAACTCTCCCATGCGCCCATCATTTTTGACTTTTCCACTCTTGTTCCATGCCCAAAATTTTTTGTACATAACTTTTCTCTCACTCGAAGGTTTCTACACCCCCTCTCTTATCTGCTTTTGAATCGGTCCAAGGGTTGGACCAGTTCAAAGTAAGTTGAGTTTTGAATTTAACTTAGTTTGTTGGAGGTTGGAACCAATCCAACCTTATCTGCTTCCCACGCCCTCCCATTTGTTTGTTGATTATTTTTTGGAGAAATAAAAATGTGTGCATATAGAAGGAGAGTTCTTCTATGTGTTAAACACATGGGAGGAGGTGTTGGATAAGTATAAGAGCCTCATTTGATTTTTGAATTCAAGTGAGTGGTTAAAACCTCCCAACCACTCGATCCTTATCTTTTTCCATATGCTTTTCCCATGGTATTCACGTCAATAAATTATGATAATTTTTTTGCGTATGCAAGAAGTGTTAGCATTGTGTGATAAAAATTTTAGTGTGATTGGACATAAGTTTTGGGCAAAAAAAATCTTTGAGTGAAGGTTAGCATGGTCCTATAGCACTTTACTTTTTCCTCATTCCTCTCTTCTCTTCTGATTTTTACCTCTAAGGAGACCTAATTTTTAGATATAATCTCATTAAGATTTATAGATCTATAAGCTATCTTTCCATAAAAGCTTGTTTCATAGAAAAACTCCACATAGAGAGGGCGTGATAGGATTTTTAGTGTGTTAGGATTTTTGGATCGAGTGAAACCCTAGTTTTGTGAATTTGGGTTTGGGTGGAAAGATCGAGCACTGTAAGCATCAGATCGCCACCAAATTTGAAACACCTCTTCATCATCCTCCAATATTTGTGTTTTGATTTTTTAGAGTATCCAAAAAATTAGAAAGTATATGATCAATCAGATCAATCGTGATCAGCCATTGAAGGCCCTGACGCGGAGCTAGCACTCTGGTGGAGTTGGTTGGGACCAGGATCTTCGTGTGGACCATCCGTAGAGGCCAGATGAGTGCGTGGCTATAGTGTAATACCACAACTTCTTTTAGTAGATTTAGATCATAGAGATTAGCTACTCACAAAAAGGTATTATGTTCTGAACTCATATCGGTCAATAGATTCGATTTGCTGATCAAATGCATTTTATTTTTCTATCACATATTAGCATATTTAGATGCTGAGTAGGATTTATTTGATATGATCAATGCATGCATAGTATTAATTTTAGATTAATATTTACTTTTACTACTATTTTATTCGAAAAAGTTTCAAAAATGCATGCTTAAACCCTGCACGATTTCCTTCAAATGGTATCAGAGCAGGTTCACCAATCATGATATGCTTGCATATTTTAGATTGATAATTTAGATTTGATCTAAATATTAATCAAGTAATTTGATTAGTTAGATCTAAAAATTAAAAACTAGATTGCACGGACTATAGGTTATCTTGCTGTAGGGTTTACCCCCTATAGTGAAAAGGTTGTCCTGGTACGTTGTTGATCTATATCGTTAATCATAAAATCTTAGATTTGATCTAATTTTTTTATGATCTGATTAAATTATCTTTAATCTAATTTATGATCATGAATGCATAATTAGATAAAGTTTGATTCATGATTTAGTATTATGTAGTGTACATAGTTTCAGATTAAACCCTACAACTAGTATTGCTTGTGAATTGAGCCGATTTAATTTTAAAGTGAGTCGCCTCAATTGGTGAATAATACTAAGTTGTAAAGAATCTATCAAAAATTTAAAAAATATTTTTCAAAATACCGAATCCTAACTCACAGCCCATAAACTTAATTAAATATTAAGTATAATGATTTAGTGTCTAGAATTATGAATTAAGACTCTAAGTCATTAACCATAAAACGTGGGTTATTGGGTTAGTTGAATTAGGTCCATAAATTGGGTTAGAGCTAAGGTTAGTTAAAGAGTGAACTAAATTAGAGTAATTGATCAAATCTAATTAAATGTTAATTTAGATTAGCTTAAGGACTCTATAGACTTAATTATAATAGTTGTAGTTGGTCAAGTCCATGCCTTTAACAAGGACCAAATGGACTTGATTCATGGCTACATGGTCGAATCCGAAATTACTCGGTTGGTCAAATTAAAACTAATAAATTGGATGGTGTTAAAGGTAAGTTTGGCAGTTTGACCAATGGTTTTTAATTGGGAGCTACTCGCATTGATTCGATCTTTGATGAGTTAATGGCATATCCCTTCCACTAATCTCACTTACCTGGCCATCCTGGTGAGTTAGGTTTTGATTAGATCACTTGGTGATTCGGACTCACCCATGTCAATTAGGTAAATCAATCTGATTGGTTTAGGTGCTCCTAATGCTAGCTTAGATTAGATCATTTTTGATCTGACTTAGTGAAGTCAGAGGGAGGATCAAAATTGGCTCGCTTTTCTTAAATATGTTAACTAAATCCTCTAAAATTATTAGATCCTTAAAAATAAAATAGTTATATAGATAACTAAATCATAGCCTTCCATTAAGTTGAGTAATAAAAGGTTCATTAATTTGATAATCACTGGAGGCCCAAAGGCTTGGTGCTTATTGACTAATGAAATTATCATTCATAAAATGATGATTTGATTAAGTCTTTCTGATGGTGGTTAGGTTGGCTGACCAAAGTCAAGTCTGATCACTTATTAATTAGATAAGATCAAATGTGGTCATGTTAATGGTTGGACCTAATCAGACTTTTTCAGTGGAGGCCAAAGGCTACTGATTAGATCTTCAGGGCAAGATTGATATTACTAGAAATTATTTAGAGAAGCAATTGGTTTTGAACCTACCATAGGTGCACTGGGTTGGCCAGCCAAAGTTGGGCTCATGTGTAGTTAATATAGATTCTAGTACCCACTAAGGAATTAAAGTAATTTTCCGAATTGGAGGTAGAAGCTACCAATTTGTATAAAATAGTGAGAGAACCTTTAGACTAAAGTCCAAGTCTTTAGGATAATTGATTCATATACTAATTAGGTTTGGCTTTTCTTATTATGCAAAAATGGCCACTAACCTATCACTCTAGTCATTATTAGACAATGATAAATTAATGGGACCCAACTACGATAGCTAGTATCGTCAGTTGAAAATTGTTCTAGAGCATGAGTGGATCCTTTATGTCATAATGGATCCTACACCTGAGGAACCAGCCCTGAATGCTAGGAGAGCGGTCCGAGACACTTATCAGAAGTGGCTCAATGATTGCACCACCGTTTGATGTATAATGTTGGCAAAAATGAATGATGAGTTCAGCCACGTTTTGAAAATGCCCAGCTATAGGAGATGCTTCAAATGTTGAACGACTCCTTTGGCACATCGAACAACATTGAAAGGTACAAAATAAGTTGTGCCATTTTCAATGCTTGGATGAGGGATGGGGCCTTAGTCACCGATCATGTATTGTACGTGATCAAGATGATTGAGCGCCTTAGCAAGCTAGGCTTTCCTCTGCACAAGTAGCTCAATAAGGATGCGATCCTTAATTCCTTGCCCAACTTCTTCCTCCTCTTCCTAACTTATTTCAGAATGAGAAAGCCTACAGTCAACTACCATGGATTATTGGGGTTGCTGCAAAACTTTGAGAAGGATCACCAACTCCACAAGCAAACGGTGAATGTAGTGGAAGGGTCTTCTTCTAGTCGTTGACTCTTTAAGAAAGGGAAGAAGAACAAGAAGGTATAGCCAAATACCAGGATGACTGCACAGGATTGGACCAAGAAGCACAAGCTCGATCAAAGCTAGATAGAGTGATTCTTCTGCAAGAAGCCAAAGCACTGAAAGAGAAACTATCCTCTGTACATTATCTCGCTGGACCCAAACAGGATGAGAAAGAAGCAAGTGGATGCTAGGCAAGGTAATTATATGATAACACCTTACAATTGTTTCTTATTTGATTCTACTGCCTAGGTATTAGATACTGAAAGCCCTTATCATATTTATAATTCTATGCAGGGCTTGCAGGTTAGTAGGAGATTTGATCAAGATGTGAGGTTCCTGAATGTTGGAGATGGAAGACAAGTTCTAACTCTAGCTTTAAAAATCATGAACCTTGTAATCAATTCGAAGAAAGTTATTCTTAACGAATGTCATTATTGTCCAACTTTCTTATTGAATGTCATTTTTTTAGGCCTTTTAGCCATGAATTATTTTAAAGTATCAATAAAAAAAAATTTTGTAATGTCATTTTGAATAGTGTTACAATTTTGATTGGGCAATTAAATAATGAAATTTATTTTCTTTCTATGCCTATTAATGTTGTTCAATCCTCTGGTAAATGCCCTAGAATTAGTGATGTGTCTGATGTCTAACTTTGGTACTATAGCCTAGGTTTAGCTCAAGAAAAAATTCTTGAGGTTAGTGATTGTGAATTACTTTCGACCTATGAGTCCTGTCTTCTTGGTAAGATGACCAAGTCACCTTTTATTGAAAAAGATGAACGAGCCACTGAACTCCTGAGTCTAGTACATTCGGATGTATGTGGACCCATAAGCTCAAGTGCTAGAGGTGGATATTTCTACATAACTTTCATAGACAATCTATTGAGGTATGGTATGTCTATTTAATGAAGCATAAGTCAGAGTCCTTTGAAATGTTCAAACTATTTAGAAATGAGATAGAAAAATAAATTGAAAAGAGTATTAAAACTCTTCAGTCTGATCGAGGGGGTGAGTACCTTTCCAATAAGTTTCTAACATATCTTAAGGAGAATGGGATTCTCTTCCAATGGACCCCTCCTAGAACACCATAACATAATGGTGTGTCAAAAAGGAGAAATCGGATCCTGTTGGATATGGTTCGATCCATGATGGGATTTGCTAGTTTGCTGATCTCCCTATGGGGATATGCGTTCGAGTTAGCTTGTTACATTTTAAATAGAGTTCAAGTAAATCTATTAATAAAATACCATATGAGATATGGATAATGCGTAAGCCAATGCTTTCACACCTAAGGATTTGGGGGTGTCCGGCTTATGTCGAACGTTTAATGATAGACAAGCTTAGACCTAGGTCTGATAAGTGTAGTTTTATAGGTTACCCAAAAGAAATCAAAGGATACTACTTCTACCATGCTGATGAGCAAAAAGTGTTTGTCAGCCTTAAGGCAGTCCTTTTAGAAAAGGAGTTTTCTGGTGAAGGAACTAATGCCTCTAAAGTCAAACTTGATGAAGTATGATAGATGGAAGAATAGACACAAGTTGTTGAACCTAAGCTGGATCTAATTAGATCAGACCCAGAACCCATTATAGATGCACTCTTAAGGCTATCTGGTAGAGTACGACATCAATCGGATGGATACTATGGTTTTTTGGTCCAGGATGGGGATCCTATCGAACTCGATGAGAACGATCATGACTCAATCACTTATATGGATGTAATACAGAGATCTAATTCTGAGAAATGGCTTGAGGCCATGAAATCCAAAATGGTATCCATGAAGGTCAACAATGTATGGACATTGGTTGACCCATCCGAAGGGATAAAACCCATAGGGTGTAAGTGGATCTTCAAAAGAAAAATGGGCATAGACAGAAAGGTGGAGACCTATAAAGCCCTTCTGATTGCCAAGGGATATCACCAACATTATGGTATTGACTATGATGAGACGTTCTCTCCTGTGGCAATGCTCAAATCCATTCAGATTATGCTTCCTATCGTTGCCCATCTGGACTATGAAATCTGACAGATGGATGTGAAAATGGCTTTCCTAAATGGAAAGCTGGATGAAGAGGTGTATATGATATAGCCTGAAGGATTTATATCCATAGATGAGTCTATGGTGTATAAGCTTCAAATGTTCATTTATGGACTTAAGTAGGCATCTCGGAGCTGGAACATACAATTCGATGGAACAATTAAAACATATGACTTCGTTAAGAATGAAGAGGAGCCATGCATATACAAGTGGGCTAATGGTTTAGTAGTAGTATTCCTAGTATTGTATGTGGATGACATTCTCTTAATCAAGAATAATGTCCCAGCATTGCAAGGAATAAAGATCTAGCTGTCATTATAGTTCTCCATGAGATCTAGGAGAAGCTTCCTTCATCCTAGGAATGAAGATCTATAGAGATAGATCTAAAAGGTTGCTTGAATTGTCTCAGTCTACATACATCGACACTATGCTGAAATGGTTCAGCATAGAGAATTCCAAGAAAGGCTATCTATCGATATGCCATGAAATTCATCTCTAGAAAGAGAGCATATGAGTAGAATACTATATGCTTCGATAGTGGATTCTATCATGTAAGCCATGACATGTACACGACCAGATATGGCATACTCACTAGGTATAGTGAATAGATACCAATCTGATCTAGGAGAGAACCACTAGAAGGTTGTTAAAACCATCCTGAAGTATTTAAGAAATACTAAGGACCAGTGGCTTATATATGGTGAATCGGACTTGAAATTGATGGGATTCGTAGACTCTAGTTTTCAATCTGATCATGATGATAGCAAGAGTGTGTTGGGATATATATTCATCCTTAATGATGGGGCCATCTGCTGGAAGAGTTCCAAGCAGCACACTGTGGTTGATTCAATTTGTGTGGCAGAGTATATCGCTGCATCAGATGCTGCCAAAGAAGTAGTGTTACCGAGGAAATTCATCACCGAGTTTGGAGTAGCATCCTCTCTTGATGGTCTAGTTCTGCTCTATTATAATAGCTCTAGAGCCATTGCTCAAGCGAAGAAACCTAAGGCACACCAGCGGACAAAGCATATTCTGCACTGCTTCCACCTTATTCGAGAAATTATGGATTAAGGTGATGTCAATCTTTAGAAGATCGATGAAAAGAAGAACCTATTCGATCCATTCACTAAAGCTATTGTGGTCAAGGAGTTCAACGACTTCAAGTCAAAGATAGGTATTAGATATTGCACCGATTGGCTTTAGTCTAAGTGGGAGATTGTTGGGAATATATTCCAAAGCCAATCATCAGCCTATTGACAGTTGTGCTACTTATTGTACTTATATATGAATTATCAAATAATAAAAATTATTTTAGCATTTTTAATCATAAATTCTGTGGTCTCCTAATACACTCCTATGTTGTGATGAAGTCCTTAGGACCATCTAGATTTGACAAAGAAGGATTTGTCATTTAGTCCTTAAATTGTTCACGACTAAAAGATATATTGTTACTTAGAAGGATAATGTTTATCGAGTATAGGTCATTGTGTTCCATATAGGTTGGTTGTCCTTATAACCAATGATTGTTGAGATACTGGAATGGCATGCATGTGAGATGTATGGGTACATCTGCACTGAACGTGACCAACTCTGAAGCTTTTCTTCTATCAAGATTAGCTTCAAAAATATGGGTATAAATGTCCCTTAGACCTGAGACCACCATGATGACTTATAAACAACTCACTGTACTTAGGTACCAGACTACCTGAATTTCTAATTCAATGATGGAAGGCTACTGGGTGCAGTCAAGTACTTGGCTTATCAGTGTGTGAGTCAAGATGGGATTGATCCCTTTAATTATTGGAGCAAATGCATCATTGTATTTTAATTTAGTAAATCCTCAGTCAGGATAGTCCATATGATGGATGCTAAATTTTGAAATATAATGTGGATGAATTTTAAGATTCTCAGTAAATCCTAGATCATCCTTTTGAGCATCATGATCAAAGGGATAAATTATACGGTAACCATATTCCATAGGTTCGTCATTATTGTGTTGCAACTTTTTGACCTATCCAAACATCGAGTACCATTGCTTGATGGTCACATCGATTGGTATAGAAAATTATTTTTTGTGCTACCAACTTAGAATTTAAACCTATGGGGTCACACACATAAGGAGTTTCTACCTGATCTGATGGCTGATCATGAGTCTTGATGACCTAGGACACATGGTCAAGAGTCCCACTGGACTAGCACTTTGTAACAAGGAGTCCTATTGGATTAGGACTTTGAGTCCTACTCATCTAGGAGTCTTTGATCTGGAGTCCTACTAATCTAGGACTCTAAGATCGTGAGTTTCATTCATTTGGGAGACTAGGTTCAAGAGTCCCACTGGATTAGGACTTTTCAGGAGTTTCAT
This sequence comes from Cocos nucifera, assembly GCA_006176705.1. Taxonomy (NCBI): domain Eukaryota; kingdom Viridiplantae; phylum Streptophyta; class Magnoliopsida; order Arecales; family Arecaceae; genus Cocos; species Cocos nucifera. The sequence goes on along the minus strand of QRFJ01005023.1, from coordinate 66,977 downwards.
ATTGATGGGACTCTATTGCCAGGTAATCCATTCGATTTAGACTTAGATATTTTTGAAGGATTAATTAGCAATTTGATTGCTGATTGGTCAATTTGATTGAGTGATAAGGATTCAATCAAGTTCAATTGAATTTGATTCAATTGGGTTTGATCTGATCAGGTCATGAGATGACCTAATCGCTATGGAAGTTTTTACCTTGATTTGATCAGGATCTAGACCTAATTAATTTTGAATTTGATTAAGATTTTATTAGATTAGGGTAAGCCTAATTTGGTTGAGTTTAACTTGATCTAATTAGATCTAGAATAATTAGTTTGGTTGTAACCAATTAGGACCAAGTCAAATGAAGTTTGAATTCAAACTCTCCCATGCGCTGACCATTTTTGACTTTTCCACTCTTGTTCCATGCCCAAAATTTTTTGTATGTAACTTTTCTCTCACCCAAAAGGTTTCTACAACTTCTCTCTTATCTACTTTTGATTTGGTCCAAGGGTTGGATTGGCTCAAAGTAAGTTGAGTTTTGAATTCAACTCAGTTTGTTGGAGGTTGGAACCAATCCAACCTTATCTGCTTCCCACGCCCTTCCTTTTGTTTGTCAAATATTTTTTGGAGAAATAAAAATGTGCACACATAGAAGGAGAGTTCTTCTATGTGTTGAAAACATGGGAGGAGGCATTGGATAAGGATAAGAGGCTCATTTGATTTTTGAAATCAAGTGAGTGGTTAAAACCTCCCAACCACTCAACCCTTATCTTTCTCCATGCATTTTTCCCATGGTATTCACATCAATAAATTATGAGAATTTTTGTGCATGCACAAGAAGGGGGTAGAATTATGTGGTAAAAATTTTAGAGAGATTTGGTATTATTTTTGAGCAAAAGAAATCTTGGAGTGAAGGTGAGTAGGGTCCTATAGCACTTTACTTTTTCCTCATGCCTCTCTTCTCTTCTGATTTTCACCTCTAATGATATCCAATTTTTGATATGCTCTAAATAAGGATTATAGATTTGAAAGTCATATTTTTACAAAAACTTGTTTCATACAAAAGCTCCACACATAGAGGGTGTGATAGGATTTTTAGTGTATCAGGATTTTTGGTTTGGGTGAAATCCTAGTTTTGGGAATCTGGGTTCGGGTGGAGAGATCGAGTGCTGTGAGCATCGGATAGCCACCAAATTTGAAAAACCTCTTTAGCATCCTCCAATATTTGTGTTCTAATTTTTTAGAGTATTCAAAAAATCAAAAAGTATATGATCGATCAGATCCATCATGATTATTTATTGAAGGCTCCGACGAGGAAATAGCACTCCAGTGGAGTTGGTCAGGATCAGGAGCTCCGTGTGGATCATCCATAGAAGCCGAACGAGTGTGTAACCATAGCATAACACCATAACTTCTTCTAGTAGATTCAAATCATAGAGATCTGCTATCCATGAAAAGGTATCGAATTCTAAACTCATATCGATCAGTAAATTCAATTTGCTGATCAAGTGCATTTTATTTTTGTATCACATATTAGCATGTTTAGTTCCTGAGTAGGGTTTATTTGATATGATCAATGCATGCATAGTATTAATTTTAGATTAATATTTACTTTTGCTACTATTTTATTTGAAAAAATTTCAAAAATGCATGCTTAAACCCTGCGCGGTTTCTTTCAAAGGCTCCTTTGAGTGTGGAAAAAATAAATTACGTTTTGGCAATTTTGTAAGAAGAGTTCTTATATAGGACATAGCACCATAAAGAGTCTCTTTTTGATAAAAAACCTTAATAATTTGATCATTGAGACTCCTGAACCCGATCTCCACAAAAAATCATAGATCACATCTAGTTTTGACACCAAAAATCCATCTAGAAGGTGGCAGCATGAAAGGATAAGGAAGAGTCCATGTGCGTCTAGGACTCTTCCCTCAAGAGTTCGATCCAAATCAAACTCTATCAAAACCCAGCCTAGGCACCTCCAAAAATTATGAAAGTTTGCACACCCAGAGTATAACTCATACCCTATCACATAACCATAAACTAAAGCAAAATAATTTTTAAAGAATTTTTTAAAATTCTTTGATCATGTGTTCCTCAATTCTCTCAATTGGGTCAACTATTGACCCTAGTCCAATTACACTAGGAATAAATTTAATTTTCATAATTAATCTGACCTAGACTTACTCTAATCAGATGAAAATAAATCCATTCAAGATATGGGAATGAGTCAAATTAAATTTGACTCAATTTTGATGAATCAGAAAGATTACGGAAGGAGAAAGTCAGGCTCAATCATGTGCTAGCATGATTACCTTGAACCTGATTGGATCTAATCCAAATCAATTAAACTAGGTTAGCTTAATTGATGACATCCAGACCTAAACTCTTATTTATATGACCTAGTTAGATTTAGCTCCATATGGTAATGAGACATATCATGATCTCCATCATCAACATCATCGAAACATCTTTCAATGGACCAGAACTTTTCTAATTCATATAATTAGAATGATCAATCATCAAAATCATTCTAATTGCTTCCAAAATCCACTAGTGACACCTAGCAGTATATAGTGGCAATCCATCAGAACTAAAAGTGAACCTCTCAGTATAGCTACCTATGTAATTGGGTTCTTCGATCTTGAACTCCGATAGGATTAGGGTTTAGGTGAACTCGTCAAACCTAATATCTGTCATATGAATTAATCATTCGATTCGAATCCTATGTGAAATCCTTATAGAAACTCTTTCTATCGTCTTCACTCTACCATGGCCATGGGCTTATGGACTCGATTCTCATGATCATCATAGGGCTACACCTCATCTACCGAGGTAGATAGATCCCTTATTGGTGCAATCCAATTCCTACAATGAACATACTACAGCCAACAAACACCTTAGAATTTTGAATGGCTAGGAGATCGAGTTACGGTATAGTCAAACTACAACACCCTCAAGGTGAATTGTCAATGCACCTTAGGTCAAAGAATCAGATACACTACTGCAACATCGAGCTGGTCATCGATGAGAAGGTAGACTTCCTTATGAATGCTCGAGGTGGTCACGCTCAGTGCCCTCATTCTATAACGAGTACCTGTACTCTCATTCTAATGTCTCCACACTATAGACTCAAGACTCATCTACTCAAAGAAAGTGATCGTACACTAATCTTTCGAATCAATAACCATCCTCATGATAATCCTATGGTCGAAAGCAGTTTATGAGTTAATTATGAAAATTCATGTCTTAAAATTTTAACTCTTTCAAAATATGAATTGTCATTACCATTAACTCAAAGGATGTATCACATACACATTAAATACACACTATGATAGAAAATAATTTTTTTATTAATTTATAGTTAAAATTATAAAATTACTCTTAGAAGTGTATTACATGTGTTAGCCAATCTGACTTCTAGGGAACACATCTAACAAGTCCCACTTGACCTAAACCTAATTGGCTACAAATCTAAGTCACATCTTCTCAAGGTGGGCTTCGATCTTCTACTGGCCTAAAGGCTTCGTCAGTGGATCTACCACATTGTCTGCGGAGTTGACTCTCTTGACCTCAACGTAACTCTTCTTGAGGTAATCATGGATGAGGTGGAATCACCGCTCGATGTGTTTGGATTTTTTATGAGACCTCGGCTCCTTAGCTAGGGCAATGGTGCCATTATTGTCGCAGTATAGAGGGATGACATCTAATGGCATCACTCCAAGTTCTGCAGTGAACTTCTTATACCATAATGCCTCCTTTATAGCTTTCGATGCAACGATGTACTCTGCTTCCATGGTAGAATCTGCTATCAAAGTCTGCTTGAAACTCTTCCAACTGACAGCATCACCATTACATACAAATAGACTACCAGATGTCGACTTTCGATGATCGATATCAGACATAAAATCTGGGTCTGTATAACTCTGGACCTGGAGTTCTTCATTACCGAAACCAAGAACATATCCTTAGTCCTTCTCAAGTACTTAAGGATACATTAGACAGAAATTCAGTGCTCTTCACCTAGATTTGATTGATATCTACTCGTGATACTCACGGCATGGGCGATATCAGGTCATGTACATAGCATGGCATACGTGAGGCTCCCTATTGTCGAAGCATAAGGGATCTTGCTCATGCGTTCAATCTCCTCAGGTGTGTTGGAACACATCTTCTTGGAGAGATGAATGCCATGTCTGAAGGGCACCAATCCCCTCTTGGAGTTTCTCATGCTAAACCTCTTTAGTACCTCCTCTGTGTACATCTTCTATGAGAGACCTAGCATCCTATTTGGTCTATCCCTATAGACCTTAATTCTTAGAATAAAGGATGCCTCTCCTAGGTCTTTCATAGAGAACAATTTTGATAACCATATTTTAGCTATGGTCAACATGAGAATATCATTTCCAATGAGGATGTCATTCATGTACAGTACGAGGAAGACAACAGTGCTCCCACTGATCTTTTTGAGTACACACGATTCCTCCTCATTCTTGATAAATCTAAATGATTGGATCACATCATTGAAATGAGCATTTCAGCTTCAAGATGCTTGCTTAAGTCCATAGATGCACCTTTGCAGCTTGCATATCTTGTGATCAGCATCACTGGATGTGAAACCTAGTAGCTATTCTATATAGATATCTTCCTCAAGATATCAATTTAAGAAGGCTGTTTTCACGTCCATCTACCATATTTCATAATCAAAATAGACTACAACAGCAAGCAATATGGGAATGGATTTTAGCATGGCTACTGGCGAGAAGATGTCCTTATAGTCAATGCCTTCACGATGACTATATCCTTTCACCTCTAACCTAGCCTTGAATGTCTCCACATTTTCATCTGCACCTATCTTTATCTTGTAGATCCATTTACACCTGATAGATACTATACCTTTGGTAGATCTACCAAGGTCCAGACTTGATTCAAGCATATTGAGTCAATCTTTGACTTTATTGTCTCTAACCATTTCTCGAAGTCGATATCTAATATCACCTCATCATAGGATTTGGGATCATCACCATGAACCCCATTTCCTATGAGAAACATTTCATCTACGTCCTCTGAAATAGTACCTATGTACCTTTCAGGAGGATGAGAAATTCTTTATGATCTACGAGGTAGAAGAGGTAGTGATTGGACTGACTCAATCTGATTGGGTTTCATAGGATCCTTAGCTCGTTGCTCTTGGAAGACTTTCTCCTTGAGCCTAATCTACCTTCCGATGCCACCATCTTAAATAAACTATTTTTCAAAAAAGATGGCATGTCGACTCACAATCATATTATGGTCATCCGGAATATAGAAATAATATCCTAATGAATCTTTAGGATATCCTATGAACCAAGCTCTAAAGGATCTATACTCTAACTTGTTTGCTTGTTGTCTCTTAACATCAATCGGACAATCCCAAATTCTGAGGTGACTCAGACTTGATTTCTTATCATGCCATATCTTATACGATGTGGTAGAAACAATTTTAGAGAAAATTCTATTTAGTAAATATATAGCGATCATTAGACTATGTTCCCAAAGAAACTTAGGAAGGTTCATGAAGCTCATCATAGATCGAACCATATCTAATAAGGTTCGATTTCTCTATTCTAAAATCTCAATGAGTTGAGGTATTCCAGATAGAGTCCATTAAGAGACTATGCTATTTTGCTTAAAATAGTCTAGGAATTTCTGACTAAGGTATTCACCTCCTCGATCTGATCGAAGAATCTTAATAGATTTCTCAGTTTATTTTTCTACTTCATGTCTGAATTCTTTAAACTTTTTAAAAGCTTCCGATTCATATTGCATCAAATACACATACCCATATCGAGATAAATCATCGATAAAGGTGATGAAGTAGACATAGTTGCCTCTAGTCGGCACATCAAATGGGCCGCACACATCAGTATGTACTAGGGCAAGTAGGTTTATTGCCCTTTCCCCATGTCCTATAAAAGAAAGCTTGGTCATTTTGCTTTGAAGGCATGATTCACATATCAGATATGATTCGAAAGTCAACAGACTCAATAACCCAAATTTCTTCAATTTGTTAACCCTATCTTTCGATATGTGACCTAACCTAACATGCCATAGATACCTATCATTTAGACTATTCCTAGGTCATTTTGATCCCATCGCATTCATGTTTTGCTCGATGTTGAAAATAGAAATATCAATATATAACTGATAGAGACCATTTATAAGATAACCACTTGCAATTTTATTTCTTTCATAAAGAATATTACAATGGTCTTTAAGAAAACTAATTACATAGCCTTCCTATGCTAAACATGAAATAGAAATTAAATTTCTGCTTGCTACAAGTACATAAAAATAGTCTCTAAGAATTAAATCTAATCCTAATGGTAATCACAGAGGATAGATTTTCACAGCCACTACAGTAACTCTTGCTCCATTTTTGATGTGTAGGATCATCTCACCATCCCTCAGCTTCCTGCTATCCTCAAAATTCTGCATAGAAGTACATAAGTAAGCACTAGAACCAGAGTCAAGCACCCAACTGGATGCAGAAGAAATCATAAGGTTAGATTCTATAATGAGCATACCTCCAGAAGGACCTGCCACCTTCTTGTTCTTCAGGATAGTCGGGTACAAGGGGTAGTTTTGCTTCCAATAACCATTTGTGTTGCAATGAAAATATTTTTCTTTGTCAGCAACCTTCTTCTTCTGCTCTACCTTCTTCTTCTTTCCACCATCCATCTTCTGCTTCTTCACAGACTTCTTCTTTCTAAAATACTTTCTCTTAGAAGAAGTTTGCTCCACAACAAGTATTGAGCTTTTAGAACCTTTCATAGAAAGCTCAGCAGTAACTAGCATATTCATAAGTTCTGCCAGAGTATTCTATTGTTTATGCATATGGTAGTTTATGATGAACTGCCCATATGCATCAGTCGAGGATTGCAGAATTATATCAATCTGCAAATTTTTGTCCAATCTGATATCGAGCTTCTCAAGCTCTTCTAAATCCTTGATCATCATCAGATAATGATCTTGGACCGACTGCCCATCATGCATTTGAGCCTTAAAAAGTCTTCTAGTGACTTGATATTTGGCTGCACAACTTTGTCCACCAAACAACTCTTGCAGGTGAGCCAACATTTGGTGGCTAGTCTTAATGTCTTCATATTGGCGCTGGAGCTCATTAGACATCGAGCCCAACATGTAATACCTCACTTTGTTATCATCATCCTTCCACTTCTCTAGAGATAGTCTCTAATCAGTGGATGGATAGGCTGGTAAAGTGGGAGGGTCTTGTCCTAACACATGAGTCAACTTCTCGGAACCCAAAATAATTTTAAAGTTTCAAAGCCAATCCTTGAAGTTGGGTCTGGTTAGTCTATTGGTATCTAGGATACGGACAGTGGGTTGGACGTAGACATTTTTCTATAGAGAGTCAAAGTTCTAGTTAGATTTTATAATTAGACTTAATCAATTTATTTAGAAATTTTATTTTTAAATAAATTAGGCTCTCATTATTTTCTTGGATCCCTACACTCCCTGGATAGAGATGCAAAAATCTTCACGATCAATTGATTTCTAGTGGGTGGTGCGATCCCACCGACTGGCTCACCACCTCACCTAACAGTTATTGGTGATGGATCAACTGATGAGTGGATAACTCTTATCCAATGATTCTCTAATCATGGTGCACCTAATCCTGGTCTCTAATTCATGAATCTCACCATATCCAAAATATTGATCCACTTCTTAGTTAAGTCAGACTGATCATTTGCATGAATTGAATTTCTAATTGGATCCCTCACCGTATCCAGAATATTGAGCCCAATCCATCCTCCAACCTATAGCATCCAATGCCTAATAGATGTGGTTGTGTCTTTCCTGTGCAACTGAGCCACTGTAACTAGCCAAGAATAATCAATTTTGAGAAGGGCCCGTACATCTATAATAATGGAAGACCAATTGACTTAATCTTTTCTTAGAAAGATTCAATTTAGGTCTCTTAGACTTGACTCAGTCATAACGGTTATGACAAGTCTAGTGGCATGGGTTAGCTCAAACTATTAGCCATCTCAAATCAGAACTGGGTTGACACAAGTGGTCAGGTAAGTGAGACCGATGGAAGGGATATAGCATTAACTTGACAAGAATGCATTCAGGTCGAGTAGCTTATAATTAAAAACTAATCGATCGTATTTGCCAAACTTATCTTAGACACTAAATTATCCAACCAAAACTAATCGAGTTAGCCTATAATCCAGGCTCGAACCATGGAGCCAAATTAGGTCTTAATTGGATCGATCACATGTGGCTATGAGTCGACCTTGACCCAGACTTACAACTATTGGGTTGGTCAATTCTAAGCACTCTTGATCCCACCTAACCAACTCTTGATTCAGTTTGATCAACCACTAGACCTAATTGAGCTACTAAAGCTTGAACCAAATTTTATGAAAATATCTTAGATCTAAAAATTTTTGTTTTAGATCTAATTAGTTTCATAATCTTAATTCTTAATTAAGTTTGGGTTCATAAATAAAAAAATAATATGTATCAAAATCTTAGGATTTTAGGATCTAAGATTTTGTAGAAAAATAAGTTCTAATTTCTGATTAAGGATGAGCGCGCAGCATCCCTACATGCCATAAGAATACCCCATTAAATGAAAGAAGAGGGTATTTAAATCCTACATTATTCTTATGATCAGACGGCCAAGGGGAACGTCTTAATCAAAAATATAATTAAAACTACAAAACTAGTTAGATCTAAATCATATATCATATATATAATTAATAATCTAACTAATACATGCTTTACATACATCTCATGTGTCATCACTAAATTAAATATGCATATTATTTAGATCTAAAATATCATATATAACATCTAAAAAATATATTTAAATTTGATCATATCAAAATAAAACTATTCTAGACAAGTTGTAGAACTATTCCACAACTAGTTTAAACATGCATCTTTTCATATCACATACGAATAAATCAAAAATTAAAAACTTTATTTTTATTTTTTAGAACTAATTATAATAATTACAATATCAAAAAAATAAAAATTAAATAGATCTAAAATCATATTTAATTAAATTAATAATATGATTATACTAGACTACACATTGAACTATTCTATTCCTAGTCTAGTCATGAATCTCATACATATTAGATCTAAATGATCTAATTTTATTTTTTTAATTTTAGATCTAATCATATGTGATATGATATCTAAAACTTTTTAATATTAAATTAAAAATAAAAATAAAATTAGATTTAAAATAGATCTGAAGAGCTGTAATATGGCTTTGATACTAGTTAAAGGAAAAACCTATTTTCCTGGCACAGGATTGTTCAGATCTGATTGAATCTGAAGAAATATTTTTAAAAAAAAATTTAAAATCCTAATTAGATCTGTGACTTCTCAAATTTAATCATAAATATCTAATATTAAAAGTTAAAAATAAAACTAAATTAGATTTAATTTTGAGTACCTGATTTGGTAATCTAATTATCCTATGATGATCCTATTGATTCCTGAGGTTCTGAAAGGAGCCATGCACGTGCCTGGCCTCTACTAGTATCCACTCAGGTAGGATCTAAATATCTCCTTCTTATGAATCTCTCCTCTAAAAATTAGATCTGAATCTGATTTGAAAAGCCTTGAAAATAACTTCTGAGGGCAGCCTGTTTGTCTTACGAACACCATCGCGTAGATGTTAAATCTTATGCCAAAAATCTTGGACCTTCAACTAAGATTTGTGCCTAACCTTTTAGGCATTTATAAGAGAGAGAATGAGAGGATAGAGGGAGCATGGATATAAGAGGGAAGGCTCCTTTGGGTGTGGAAAAAATAAATTATGTTTTGGCAATTTTGTGAGAAGAGTTCTTACACAAGACATAGCACAATAAAGAGTCCATTTTTGACCAAAAACCTTATTAATTTGACCATTGGGACTCCTAGACCTGATCTACACAAAATCCTCCAGATCTCATCTAGTTTTGATGCTAAAAATCTATATAGAAGGTGGTGGCACGAAAGTATAAGGAAGAGTCCATGTGCGTCTAGGACTCTTTCCTCAAGAGTTTGATCCAAATCAAACTCTATCAAAACCTAGCCTAAGAACATCCAATAATCACAAAATTTTTGTACACCCAATGTATTACTCATCTCCTATCGCATATCTAAAAATTAGAACAAAATAATTTTTAGAGAATTTTCTAAAATTCTTTGATCATGTGACCCTCAATTCTCTCAATTGGGTCAACTATTGACCCTAGTCCAATTGCACTAGGAAGAAATTTAGTTTTCATAATTAATCTAACCTAAACTTATTCTAGTTAGATGAAAATAAATTAATTCAAGATAAAAAATGAGTCAAATCAAATTTGACTTGATTGTGATGAATCAGAAAGCTTATAGAAGGAGAAAGTCAGGCTCAATCGTGTACTAGCATGATTTCCTTGAACCTGATTTGATCTAATCCAAATTAATCGAACTAGGTTAGCTTAATTGATGATATCCAGATCCAAATTCTTATTTGTGTGACCCAGTTAGATTCAATTTCATATGTTAATGAGACATGTCATGATCTCCATCATCGACATCATCGAAACATCTTTCGATGGACCAGAACTTTTCTGATTCATACAATTAGAATGATCGATCATCAAAATCATTCTAATTGCTCCCAAAATTCATCAGTGACACCTAGCAGTATATGGTGGCAACTCATTAGAACTGAAAGTGAATCTCTCAATGCAGCTACCTGTGTAATTGGATTCTCCTATCTTGAGCCCTGACAGGATTAGGATAAGGTGAACTCGTCAAACGCAATATCCATCATATGAATTAATCATTCAATTCGAGTCCTATGTGAAACCCTTTAAAAAGTCTTTCTATCATCTTCACTCTGCCATGGCCATGGGCTTATGAACTCAATTCTCATGATCATCATAGGGCTACTCCTCATCTACCGAGGTAGATAGATTTCTTATTGATGCAATCCAATTCCTATAATGAACATACTATAGCCAACATTCACCTTAAGATTTTGAATGATTAGAAGATCGAGTTATGGTATAATCAAACAACAACATCCTCAAGGTGAGTTGTTGATGCACCTTAGGTCAAAGAACCAGATACACTACTACAACATCGAGCCAGTCATCGACGAGAAGGTAGACTTCTTTATGAATGCTCGAGGTGGTCACTCTCAGTGCCCTCATTCTGTAATGAGTATCTATACTCTCATTCCGATGTCTCCACACTGTAGACTCAAGACTCATCTACTCAAAGAAAGTGATCATACACTAACCTTTTGGATCAATCACCATCCTCATGATGATCTTACGGTCGAGAGCAGTTAATGAGTTAATTATGAAAATTCATGTCTTAAATTTTTAATTCTTTGAAAATATGAATTATCGTTGCCATTAACTCAAAGGATGTATCACATACACTTTAAATACATACTATGATAGAAAATAATCTTTTTATTAATTTATAGTCAAAATTATAAAATTGCTCTTAGAAGTGTATTACAAGTGTTAGCCAATCTAGCTTGTAGGGCACACATCTAAGACATCAAGGACCCAATAGAATGAAAAGAGAAAAATATTATGAATGGATACCTTGGAAATGAAATTGGATGGATGATGATGTTTGGTAAAATCTAAACTTTTCTCACATCATGCCATCATTGTTTAGTAAATATATTTTGATTATTAACTAGCATAATTATTGAGTATGTTTGATTAATTTTGATGATTTTATCATTGTTTAAAGTGATCATACTCCATAAATTGAAAGTATGATGTATTGATCAAAACTAATATATCATGTTGAATATTCATTTTAAGCTTATTATTCTATTCTAAATTCAGCATGCTTGTTCAATTATTCGTATCATGCTATATTGATCTTCAATTATCTAAAAAATCTAAATTGTTATGAGCTTGATTGTATATGAAACTATTTGGATGATAAACTTAAAAATTGAACAAATTTTGATATTTTTCCATAAGATTTTTAACTATTAAAATTCTTTAAAAATTGGTTGACTTAAATACTTGAAAATAAGACATTCAATTAAAACAAGATCAAGTACTTAAAGTATTAATTTGAATTGTATCTTAGGTTAACCCATAAGGATTTCAAAACTTCCTTGTTGAATTGAACTCATAGAGCCTTCATCTAGTTTTTTCTTGATTTAATCTTATCCTATTTGATTATCAAAATTCCCTAATTTATTAATTTTTGATTTTCTAAATTGATTTGAATATCTTTCTTGATTGTTGATTTGATTGTTTTTTCATATCTTGATTCGAATATCTTTCTTGATTATTGATTTGATTGTCTTTTCTTATCTTAAATTTTTTTTTATGAATATTCATACTTTATTCTAATTGAATGATTTTGAAAATTGAATTTGAGAAATAATCTTCTTAAATCTTTTGAAATTGATATCAAGCAAAATGTATCAAGAAAGTTGTCACTTATCTTTAAAGCTAAACTTTTAAAGAGGACTTCAGCTAAAAGTAATTGGTATCAAATAGATTGCTATTTGCCATGTATTTGATTGACTTATCTTTCGACAAAAAGAGAAGAATGCCTTTGTTTCAAGCCTGATTTTGCATAGCTATATTTTGACATAATATCTTTTAAAATAAATTCAAAAATGCATACCTTTTTTGAACCTATAATTGCTTGATATTTCTTAAGAAAAGGAAGAGATGATATTTTGAAAAATAACTTAAAATCTCTTTATGGTGTATCTAGACTAATTTGATAATATCAATTCAAATTGATTTATTTGAATCAATTCATCTTTATCAATTCAAAACTAAAATCATTGGTATCAAGCTACATTTGCAAATTGACCTTTAAATGGTATTGAACTATTAAGAAAATCATGATTTGGTCTAAATTTTAGTTTAATCGATATCAGGAAGTTTCTTCCTAAGAAAATTTTCACCAATGGTATCATTGGTATCGTTCTTGCCCCATATTTTATTATATTATTTTTGGATAAAAGAATTGGATATAATGTTTCAAATCTATTTTACATTGATATACTCTTTATTGCCCAGCTATGCAACCCAAGAGGAGGGGTGAATTGAATTTTTAAAATTTTAAAGCTAGTTTAAAGATATCAAGATTGAATGATGATATGCAAGACATGTGTGTGAAGCGATTTAGGTTAGAAAAAAATATAAAAGATTAGAGAGCAAGAATTTAACAAACTAAGGAAAGAAAGATAGCAAGCACACCATAAACAACCAAGATTTATAGTGGTTCGGTGCTTTTCTTGCACCTACATCCACTCCCCAAGCTCCTACATCGGAATTAAAATCCACTAATCATATTCAAACTGAATACACCATTGGAAATCTCCAACCCTAGCTATCCCAAGCTAGAATACTTATTTTTTAGGTACAAGCCAATCCAATACAATCCTATTCAAGGTTAGGATCAATCTTTCCAAGTTTTAGAAGCCCCCAAAACTTGAATCAAAATAGTAAAGCAAAGTAAAAGATTTAGTGACAATCAAATACAAGTTTAGCTCCCTTTGTGAGCAAATAAAATCTTAAGAATGCTTTTCACAAAAATGGAGGAAACTTCTCTAATTTTTCTCAAGATTGTTGGAGATTTAAAAGAACACTTGAGAGGTAGGTGAACTTAAAATGAAGGCTTCTTTGCTTAAAGATGACTTTTGCTTAGGGCTGAAATTGAATCACACCAATTTCTTGTATTGATATCTATTTAAAGCCTTTTAAATCTTCAATACATAGAGGAGAGAATCCTGGACAAGATTTGTAGCCATTGGAGATATTAAAGAAACAATTAAAATCTATCAAAATAAAAAAAATAGACATTGTAGAAAAATTTTTGTTGTAGGGGTCGACCCATGGGTCAACTCATGGCACAAGGGTCAACTCATGGCATAGGGGTCAACCTCGAGGTCGACCTCTAGGATAAAATCTAGAAATATAGTCATTCTATATTTTTATCCTTCGAAACAACAGAGGTCGACCCCCTGGGTTCGATCCTTGGCATGGAGACAGCATGTCAAACAGCCCTTTTCAACAGAAGATGACCTAGGGGTCGATCCTTTTGCTTCAAACTTGATTTTCTCCAAAAATAGGCATCCAAAAATCATAGAACTTCCTCAAAAAGATTAGAAATCTTCTATACTTGCTCTTGAGGCTCTCAGATCAAAACTTGATAAAATTATGATTTTGCTCCTGAAATACAAAAGTCTTTTTTCAAGCCAAATTCACTAGTCGTTCTCTCAAATGCTTTATAAACATCAAAATCAATTATTGGAGTAACAATCTTTCTCTTTTTGATGATGACAAAATATTTAAGCATAAATAAAAATAAAGCATGTAGAAGCATTGATTGAGGATTTCAAAAATTTTGAAGAAACATGCTACATCACATACTAGGATATTATATTTAATTATTTGATCAATATGGCATCAAGAGCAGTTTGATGATTACTTATAGTCAGGCATTTAAATGATTTGCAAAAGTGTTTGACTTACTTATTCTTTTTATCAATTTTACTTCTATTTTATTTTTTTATCAATTTTACTTCAATTTTGCTTATAGCCCAATTTTATTTACTCTACTCTTCCTTTTTGACATCATCAAGTAAGATCTTAAAGGATTTTAATATTCAAAAATAAAAAAGCATCCCCCTTAATTTATTCCATATGTTTCTCGATTAGAACAAGTGTTTATAACAAAACTTTTAATTTACAACATAATGATCATAATGAAATTTAGCCAATTCACAAAGGTTTCATTTCACATCATTCAAATGACATCATCACATATTTACATCCAAATGATTATCATAACATCAAGTCATCAAAATATATAAGTGCTAAACATACAAAATAGAAAGGTATCAAAAGTATTCATGAGAATTAGGCCATCAAACATACAAAATTCATGGATACAACTATCCATGACCCAAACAGTTAATAGTACCAATGCCATAAGTTTGATCCAAAAAAAAATATAACCAACTATGACTTGATCAACAACTCATAAAAATAACTAGGAGATACTATATCATAACCTAATACAAAGTTGACTAAACTTAATCTAGTAGTGATCATGGCTGGAAGCATCTGAATCAAATGAGGAATCAGAGATGTGATTGAGTGTGATAGGGTCAAATCAAGGAGCACATCCTCGACCATGTCTGCCTTGACCATGGGTGTAGGTGCAGGCTCGAGTAGCTGGACGAGACGACTCAGGAGGCTGAGAGGAAGTGGGCTGAGCAATAAGAGCAACCCTAATAGTGTCTAAATGATCCAGTGCTCTCGACATGGACTGAGTGATGGCACCAATCTGTGTAGATAGAGTCTCATTGGAATCTCTGAACTCTCTCCTCAAAAAGTCAAAATCACCCTCCAGAACACCTCAAAGTCTGGCTGCCTCAGCAATAAGATCTAATATCTCTAAAATATTCTCCCTCATCTAGGGATGAGCCAGATCCAAAACCTACCTCTATAAATCTAAAACTCTACCTGTCAATCTCAAAACACATCCCTCGAGGTCCTCAAGCCATGCAGATTGAGCAGTAAGCAACTGAAAGATAGTAGATACATGTGGAATCACAGACTGACCAAAAGATGGAATGAAGTGAGTACTCTCCCCCTAAGTGGTACTAGCTATCTAGTGAGATAAAAGGCCTGCAATCCTTTGAGATAGAATATCGACAATCAGCAAAATCAATTGGTTAGTGATCCTCCTGATCTGGTCATCAGTGAATCTAACATCTATGTCTCTGCTCCTCGATGGTCCCACATCTGCATCTTTCCTCACTGACTTGAGGGACTAGTCTCATGATCAGATGCAAACTGAAAGTCAGGAGATCCTCTATGATCATGAGGAGATGAAGATGGTCCCTCCTCCTCAGCTATCTATATCTATAGCACCTTTGGACCAACCGCCATCAATCTTTGAAAAACCCATGTGATGCAGTGTATGGCAGTTGATGGTATCGATGTGAGATAATCTGGCAACTGGCTACCCTTCAAAAGTAACTTCAAACCTCCTAAATACTAATGAGAGGGTCATACCATAGGGTAGATGTGCCTTAGACCTATTCAAGGTCTCTCTCATCATTTCTATCATCAAAACAAGGAGGTTAAAGGGTCTCTCTATAATCATATGAAACATGATACATATGTCCCTACCAGATAATAAATCATGCCTGCCACTCTTAAGGATAAATAACTTGATAACCATGATGTGTAACACTCTTATTTCAGTAGAAAGAATCTTGGCCTCTAATTTATTTAAATTTCCTTCAAATTCTCTCCTAAAGATGGCTCTCAGTCCTTCTTCTTTGTGGGTTAGTTCCATTTTCTTGTAATCCTCACATGGTAATCATAGAATTTCTCCTAGGTGAACTGGACCAAGAGTAATCTTAGTATCTTTAATAATAGATTTTACAGTTCCATTGAAGTATGTCAAATTTTGGTAAAACTCTCTAACCAAATCCATATATGTAGCTTTTTTCAACTTGCAAAATTAATCCCATCTTTGCTTTTTAATTTTTAACACAAATGAAAATTCTTCTTTCTTAAAGAAACTAAAATCAATATTCTTTCCTAGTTCAACCTTTCTATCAGATAAAGGAACCTTACTTGGTGTAAGAGGAGACTGTGAAGATCGTTTGGAGGCAGAGGTTGGACCAGGAGAGGGCTCTGGTGCTGTTCTTTTTTGATAGGCTTCTTCATCTAAGGAATGGGCCAATTTTCTTCTTTGCGGCAATTTCATCTTGGGTGCCATTCCAACCAATAGAAGCCTTAGTCCCACTCAAGAGTATCAAGAAAAAGTGGAATGGAGAAGATTTAGGAAGAAGAGAAAGAGTTTTGAGGGATATAACCAATGGTGGGTTTTAGGATAAGAGTTTGCTAGGATTCTTCAAACTGCCTAAATAGAAAGAAAGTAAGAAGAGATTTGACTCCTTAAGGAAAGATTTTGAGGAGGGGTTTAGGTAAGAAAGGGGATTTTTAGAGATTTGATGGATTGAGGAAGTTGAGAGGGAAAGAGCTTTTGTTCGATTGAACGGAAGAAAATAAGGAAAGATGGTGAGGTCGTCCTTTTTGACCAAAAGAAAAATCAAATAAGAAGTCGTCTGATGGGTTAAGTGCAACAAAGACTAAAATACCCATTAGTCGCCCTCTAGGTCAACCCATGGCATAGAAAAATCTGAAAAAAAATAAAAAAATTCTAAAAAATATATAAGATTTTAAGGATTGAAATTTCACTCATGAGAATAATCAAGAAATGTTAGATTTGAACTTTTTGAGATAGAAAATTTGAAATATAGACTCAAGATAAAGATTAATATCATTTTTGATAGATTTAAGCTTGAAATGATAAAGATGTTTAGGCTAGGAGATCAAGAATTTTTAATTCTCTTCTGTCTCATAGAATTTATCTTCACTTAAGACCTTAGTAAAAATATCAGCCAGTTGATTTTTAGTACAAACATAATCAAGAATTATGTCATTAATTTGAACATGCTTTCTTATGAAATGATGTCTTATTTCAATGTGTTTTGACCTAGAGTGTTAGATTGGATTCTTAGTTAGATTTATGCCACTAGTATTATCACATCTTACGAGAGTTTTATTTAGTTTGATGCCAAAGTTCTCAAGTTGTTGCTTAATCTCCAAGTTTTATGCACAGTAACTTTCGACTGCAATGTATTCGGCATCAGCCATAGATAATGCTACCGAATTATGCTTCTTGCTAAACCAAGGATTAAGTAAACTCCTAGAAATTAGTAAGTTTTACTAGTACTTTTTCTATCTAATTTATATGCAGCAAAGTCTGCATCTGAATATCCAATTAAATTGATTGATGAATTCTTAGAGTACCATAAACCTATGTATTGAGTTCCTTTTAGGTATTTAATTATTCTTTTTACAGCATTTAAATGTGACTCTTTTGGATTAGATCAAAATCGTGCACATAAACAAACACTAAACATGATATCTGGTCTACTAGCAGTTAAATACAATAAAAAATCAATCATGCCTCTATAAAGTTTTTGATCAACACTTTTACCTCTTTCATCCTTATCAAGCTTACATGATGGACTCATGGGGGAGCTTTCCATCCTAAATTACTTGAGTAGTTCTCTTGTGTACTTGCTTTAACTGATGGAGATTCCTTCTTTTATTTATTTGATTTGAAGTTCAAGGAAGAATGTTAGTTCACCCATCATGCTCATCTCGAACTCTTCCTACATGAGCTTAGCAAAATCTTGACATAAAGTTTCATTAGTAGATCCAAATATAATGTCATCAACATATATTTGTATTACTAAGATGTCATCATGATCTCTTTTAATGAAAAGGGTTGTATCTACATTTCCTCTTGAAAATCCATTATTAAGCAAGAATTTACTTAGTCTTTCATACCAAGCCCTAGGTGCTTGTTTTAAACCATATAATGCTTTATTTAATCTTAAAACATAATTTGACAAAGCATGATTTTCAAAATCGAAAGGTTGTTCTACATAAACTTCTTCAATAATATATCTATTTAGAAAAGCACTTTTAACATCCATTTAAAATAGCTTGAAATTCATAAAGCATGCATAAGCGAGTAAATCTTTAATTGCTTCTAGTCTAGCAACAGGTGCAAAGATTTCATCAAAATCAATTTCCACTTCTTGATTATAATCCTTTGCAGCTAATCTTGCTTTACACCTAATTATATTTTCATTTTCATCCAATTTATTTATATATACCCATTTTGTACCAATTATTGAATAATTTTTAGGTCTTGATACTAAGGTTCATACATTATTTCTTTTGAATTGATTAAGTTCCTCTTGCATTGCATTTATCCAATTATAATCTTTTTTGACTTCATCAATGGTTTTGGGTTCAAAATGAGAAATCAATGCAAAATGATTGTATGCATCTCTAAGTGAAGAGCGAGTTCTTACCCCATGTGTAGGATCATCAATAATTGGTTCTTTGGGATGATTATGAACATACCTTCATTCTTTTGGAAGATCATTTGTACCTTGAGGTTGTTCTTGTTGTCCATCACCCTCAATTTTTGTTTGTCTTTGTGATTCTCTTCATTTTGAATTGTTGAATCCTTTAGGATGATCTCCTTCATTCTTTCTATAAGAGGATCTGCATCATCAATACCATCACACTTTCTTAATGGAAGATCATTAGTCTCATCAAAAACAACATGTATTGACTCCTCTACTACTAAGGTTCTTTTGTTAAAAACTCTAAAAGCTTTACTAAAAGAGGAGTAACCAAGAAAAATAGCTTCATCAGATTTTGCATCAAATTTGTCTAGTTTTTCTTTACCATTGCTCAAAACAAAACATCGGCAACCAAAAATATGAAAATATGCAATGTTAGGTTTTCTTCCTTTCCAATGTTTATAAGATGTTTTCTTTAAAATTGGTCTGATTAGGGCTTGATTTAAGATATAACATGTTGTGTTAATTACTTCCACCCACAAGTATCTTGGAAGGTTGCTTTCACATAGCATAGTATGGGCCCTTTCTTCTAGAGTTCTATTTTTTCTTTGTACTACTCCATTTTATTGGGATGTCCTAGGTGCTGAAAAATTATGGCTAATTCCTTTTTCATCATAAAATTTTTCAAAGTCTTGATTTTTAAATTCGGTTCCTTGATCACTTCGAATGCTTTGAATTGAAAATTTTTCTCATTTGAAATTTTTCGATAAAACTTTGTGAAAACATGAAAAGTTTCAACTTTGTGTGCCAAAAAAAAATCTATGTAAAACGTGAGTAGTCATTGATAATTACAAAACCATAACGTTTTCCACCTAAGCTTGCTGTTCTTGTAGGACCAAACAAATCCATGTGCAAAAGTTCCAATGGCTCAGAAGTTGAAACAATGTTCTTAGATTTGAATGAAACTCTTATTTGTTTAACTAGTTGGCATGCATCCCAAATTTTGTCTTTTTTAAAGTTTAATTTTGGTAAACCGGTAACTAATTACTTTTTGATAAGATTTGAATGTGAATGCATACTAATGTATGCAAGCCTACGATGCCAAAGCCAACTAGTCTTATTAATTTTGGCATTCATAGCTACTAAACATTGCATGTTTATTATAGAAAGATTACTCAAATCTATCATATAAACATTACAATGCCTATGACCAACAAACTTAATGCCATCATCATTGGAACTAGTTACAATGTACAATGAAGATTCAAAAACAACTTTATAACCCTTGTCATAAAGTTGACTAATACTTAAGAGATTTTATTTTAAATCATCTACTAATAAAATATTTTTAATATACTTGGAGGGAGTGATACTGACATAACCTATACCAATGATCTTTCCTTTAACATTGTCTCCAAATGTGACCATCCCTCCATTTTTAGCATCAAGCATGATGAATTGGGACTCATCACCGATCATGTATCTTGAGCATCCACTGTCAAGATACCATCTTCAATTTTGTTCTTTGGATGCAAGACACACCTACATACAAAATCAAGTCCTTATTCTAGGTACCCAAGTTTTCTTGAATCCTTTAAGGTTAGTCACAATGGTTCCTTTTGGAACCCATATTTTCTTTATATTTGAATTGTCAGAGAAGCATGTATAAGATTTATGTCCTAATTTACCACATTTAATGCAAGTAACATTTAAGAATTTATTACTTTATGAATTTATAAAAATATTTTTTAAAAATTTTTATTTTCTTAGGGGATTATAGCCTAAACCAGTCTTATCATAAATGGCCTTTTGATTTTCAAGAATCATATGAAGTTTATTTGAACTCAAAGTAAATTTTTCAACTATCAATTTTAAATTGTTGATTTCATTTTTCAAATTTAGATTCTTTGGAGTTAAGACTAGTTTTTCACTTAGGATAGTTTCATTTTCTTTTAGCAAGACTTGATTTTTTTAATTTTAGTTCTTTGTTTTTAGTTCCTAACTTCTTTAAATCATCTACTAAATCATAGAAGGCTTCTTGAAGCTTTTTGAATGTAAATTCATTTGAGATTTCAGTACTTATCTCATTCTTATGTGCCATAAGGCACAGGTTGGCTTGTTCATGAGCTTCTTCCTCTTCGGAGCTTGAGTCATTACTATCACTCCATGCTACCACCGTAGCCTTTTTCTTGTATTTCTTAGGAATCTTTTTAAGTTGAGGACATTCCGACCTAAAGTGCCCCGGCTTTTTATATTCATAGCAAATAAGGGGCTGCTCCCTATCCTTTTCCTTGCTATGCTCCCCTTTGGTAGGTAGCTTCTTCCTTATCCCTTGTTTTCTCTTCGAAACTCTCTTAAACTTTCTTGCAATGAGGGCTATTTCTTCATCTTATTTTTCATCTTCCATTTCATTGGATTCCTCATCTTGTTGAGTGGTGGATTTAAGGGCTATTGTCTTCTTTTTCTTAACGGCTTCTTCTTGATGTTGTTTCATGCTTAGCTCATGCATCATTAGTAATCCTAGAAGCTCCTCCAAGGGTAAAATATTTAGATCTTTGGCTTCTTGGATTACAGTCACTTTGGCCTTCCATGTCCTAGGCAAATATCTAAGAATCTTCTTCGTAAGGTTACTGTTAGAATAAGACTTGCCAAGTTTTTAAGATCATTTATAATATCCATAAATCTAGTAAACATTATAGTTATTAACTCATCATGCTCCATTTTGAAAGTTCATATTTGTGCACAAGCATGTTAATTTTTGACTCCTTAAGTTGATTAGTGCCTTCATGAGTTACTTCTAACCTATCCCATATTTTCTTAGCCGATATGCATGTTAAAAATGATTAAATTCATTAGCATCTAGGGCATAATATAATATATTCATGGCTCTTGCATTGAGTTGAGCCATTTTCTTACCAATCTCATCCCATTCTTTTTTGGATTTGATTAATTTCTCACCATTAATTATCTTAGTGGGTGTGTGTGGTCCATTGACTATGATACTCCACATATCATAGTTAAGTGCTTGTATGAAAATTTTTATTCGAGCTTTCCAATAGGTATAGTTTGTCCCATTGAAAAGTGAAGGTCGGTTTGTGGACTGCCCCTCGACTAGAAAAATACTAACTTGAGTTGCCATAGATCTTTGGCTCTTAGATGGTTAAATCAAAGTGGGGCTAGAGCACCGAACTCTAATACCATTTGTTGTCCAGCTATGCAACCCAAGAAGGGGGTGAATTGGGTTTTTAAAATTTTAAAGCTAATTTAAAGATATCATGATTGAATGATGATATGCAAGACGTGTGTGTGAGGTGATTTAGGTTAGAGAAAAATATAAAAGATTAAAGAGCAAGAATTTAACAAACTAAGAAAAGAAAGATAGCAAGCACACCACAAACAAGTAAGATTTATAGTGGTTCGGTGCTTCTCTTGCACCTACATCTACTCTCCAAGCCCCTACTTAGAAATTAAAATCCACTAACCATATTCAAACTTAACACACTGTTGGAAACCTCCAACCCTAGCTATCCCAAGCTAGAATACTTATTTTTTGGATACAAGCCAAGCCAATATAATTCTATTCAAGGTTAAGATCAACCTTTCTAAGTTTTGGAATTCCTCCAAAACTTGAATCAAAATAGTAAAGTAGAGTAAAAGATTTAATGACAATCATATACAAGTTTAGCTCCCTTTATGAGCAAATAAAATCTTAAGAATGCTTTTCACAATAATGGAGGAAGTTTCTCTGATTTTTCTCAAGGTTGTTGAAGATTTGAAAGAGCTCTTGAGAGGTAGGTAAGCCTAAAACGAAGGCTTCTTTACTTGAAGATGATTTTTGCTTAGGATTGAAATTGAATCACACCAATCTCTTATATTTTTCTCTATTCAAAGTCTTTTAAATCTTCAATAGATGGAGGAGCGAATCCTGGGCAAGATTTATAGTCATTGGAGATATTAAAGAAATTATTAAAATCTATCAAAATAAGAAATAATAGCCATTATAGAAAAATTTTTGTTATAGGGGTCGACTCATGGCACAGGGGTCGACTTATGGCAGAAAGGTCGACCTCAAGGTCGACCTTTGAGACAAAATATAGAAAATAGACATTCTATATTTTTAGCCTTCAGAACAGTAGAGGTCGACTCTGGAATCGATCCTTGGCATAGAGACAGCATGCCAAATAACCCTTTTGAGCAGGGGATGGCCTAGAGGTCGATCCTTTGGCTTCAAACTTGATTTTCTTCTAAAATAAGCATCAAAAAATCATGGAACTAGCCCCAAAGAATTAAAAATCTTCTATGCTTGCTCTTGAGGCTCTCAGATCAAAATTTGATAAAATTATGATTTTGTCCTTAAAAAATAAAAAATCATTTTTCAAGTCAAATTCATTAGTAATCTCCTCAAATGCTTTATAATTATTTAAATCAATTCTTGGAGAACACTCTTGATATGATATCTCTTGAGATAAATTCAAAGAATCTCATACATTTTTTTGAACTTTATTGAGTGGATGTTTTGTTTGATTAATACTTATTTCACCCAATTGATGCTTGTACTTTTAAATTTTATTTAATTTTAAAATAATATTATTTGCTAAAGTAATAAGAAAAAATTATTAAAGAAGAAATGATCAATTATTTGAAAAGAGCTTTGAAATTAAAAATATCTTTCAAATTTAGAAAATCCAAATTTAGTAGTTAAATTCATGTTCAATCTGCTTAATTTGAAAGAAAAAAAAGAAGAAAAATTAAAAAATAAATTTATCCAATATTAATTATGAAAAATAAGGGGAGTGATATTATCTAGCTTTGATTGAAAATTCTAATTAGCTTATATTAAGATAAATGAACATTGATTTCATTATACTTTTGAGTCTTAATATGATGATTCCATTTGATCTATATGCTTTTGATTTGATTGTCAAATCATTTTTAAAAACTATTTGAAGTGAAAAGAAGTTTGAGACTTATTATTACTCTAAATAAATTAATTTTAATACATTCTTATAATTTTGAAGCTCATTTATAAATATAATGCTGAATTTTTTATGTGCCAATCTTTTAAACTTGATTTGCTTGATCATTCTTGGCAAATGATTAGAGTTAAATTAAATTTATAGCATATTTCTTTTTATAAATAAATTTTTAAATTTAATTTTGAAACTAAGTTAAAAACTCAAATTTAATCCT
This sequence comes from Cocos nucifera, assembly GCA_006176705.1. Taxonomy (NCBI): domain Eukaryota; kingdom Viridiplantae; phylum Streptophyta; class Magnoliopsida; order Arecales; family Arecaceae; genus Cocos; species Cocos nucifera. Next base: position 42,835 of record QRFJ01005023.1, on the reverse strand, counting down.
AAATTTTTTATGTGCAGTGCAAAATTCTTATGAATAATTGGTATTGAAGTAACTTTTACTCAAAGCAATGAATTTAAAAATATGATTATCTTTTGCTTTGATTCTATTTATTTTACTTTGCTTGATATATTCTTGATACATATCTTTTTTGAACTTAACTGAATAAATTTTTTTTTTAAGAAAAAGATTGAATATTAAAGTATATACTATGGAAGATTGAATATTAAGGTATATACTATGCTTGATTTCATATACAAATCTTTTGAAAAACTCTATTCCACTTAAAGCTTAAAAGTGCATATTTGAAAATTTGATTAAAGAGTATATTCATTCAAAAAGAGAAAACATATGATATTTAAATTCAAACTAATTTTTGAAATTAAAATAAATATTTGAAACTTTTTTTGAGTCAAAGAATAAATTTTCAAAAGGGAGATGATTCATTTAAATTAATTTTATGAATTTAATACATCTCTCAATTTAATACTTTGATGTTGGTTTTGATGACTTCTTATTTCTTTCCATGAGCTTTTTGATGTTATAAAAAAGGAGTAGTACGTTGAGCATATGAAATATATATGTACTAATGATGTGCAATAAATTAAAGACTCATTAAGAATTCTTTCATGAAGTTTAATTTATTATTCTTATCTTGATTCGCATTAGTTTCTTTAACATATACTCAAAGTTTTGCCATCATCAAAAAGTAGAAGATTGTTGATCCTATGACTAATTTTGATGATTACCAAATCTTGAGTTTATTATGTATCTAATCATGTGTCTCCAGAATGCGTGTAGGATTTTTCAAGTATCCAAAATGAAGAATTTATCTTAAGAACATATCCTCTCAAGATGCCATGTCAAAATACTTAAAAGATCAAATTCACATATATTTTGATGGCTTGGTATGGAGAATGTATGATTGAAAGAAGAGAAATTAAAATTGAAGGAAGCAATCTTGTTTAGATGAGTTTGGGGTCAAGAAATTCAAGATTGGAAGGTCAATCATTGAAGAAAAATGAAGTCAGAATTTTTAGAGACCTCTCTTAAAAATTTGGAGACCTCTCCTAAAAATTTGGAGGTTTTTCTAAGCTATTCAACACTCCTGCATATTGTCCTGGCTTAGGCTCGAGACCTCTCCAAAACTGGGTGAGACCTCTTCATTTCAAAAAATAGAAACCTCATTTCTGTGTTTTGAGACCGAGAGCTCTTGAAAATTCTCGAGAGCTCTCGTTGTGAAACCGAGATGTCTTGAAAATTCTCAAGAGCTCTCACTGGAAAATCGAAAGCTCTCACAAAAAAATCGAGAGCTCTCCAAATTCACGACAACCTTCAACGGAATTTTTCTGCAAGCTTTCCAAAGACTAGTTTTTATTCCCAACAGCTATTTTAGAGCTTTCAATGGCTAGAAATCTCTCTCCAACCATCTCCAAAGTTATTTAAAGGTGAAGAATCAATTAAAAAATAGGATTAAAGGATTTAGAGAGAGAAATCATCTTCCAAACCTAAGGAATTCTATTGCACATCAATAAAAAAGAAAAAGAGAGGAATTTTGCAGTGATTTCAAAGGATATTCAAGGGCTATCTTCTACAACTTCTCAAGCATCCTCTTAAGCCTCAAAGAAGAGTTTCCAAGCTTCCAAAGAGTCGATTATTCAATCTCTTCTTTGTACTCAAAGAGTTTCAAGTTTGTTTTTTATTTTTATACTAAAATTCTTATATTATATTTTTTTCTTTTCAAGTTTCTTTAGGAAAAAGAAACTTAGAGATTAGTCCCATCCAAGCCCTAAATTGGATATTGTAGGTTTTAGTTGGTGAGCCCGAAAAATCAATTAGGTAGTTAGTGAATCCAGAAAACTAATGGTGTTAGGTTTTGGTTGGTGCTCCTGTGAAAATCAACTAGGTTTATTTGTGAGCTTGGAAAATAAACACACTATAATCAAGGGTGGATTATAGTAAAAATTTCAAGGGAATCTTGGAGAGTGGACGTAGGTGTGGATTGCACCAAACCACTATAAATCATGGTATTTTTGTATTTATGCTTTTCTCTTCTATTCCTTTACATTCTTTGCATGCTTTTAATTCTTTCTCTATTTTTATATTTGGTTTTGCTATCTTAATTCCGTTGCTATACTATTGCTCGTATTCCACAGTCACTAAAGATAGCATAAATTAATGCAAACCTTGTTCAGAAAGTAAATTTGGTTAAATTTTTTAGAAACCCAATTCAGCCCCCCTCCCTCTTGGGTTGCAACCTCTGGTTAACATGGATGCATGTGCGGCTCCAAAAGCAACAACGAAAATCAACCGTAGAGTTTTCGACCTATGCAAGGTAAGATATTTAATCTCTTCTCTCACCTAGATGTGATCTAGGTTTCAGATCTAGAATCATTCTAAATCTAGGATATTAATTTGTTTAATACCAAACCCTTTTATTTTTGGATTTAGAATACATTATAATATGTTATAGATCCTAGATGTAAGTTTTACTAATTAGATTACATGCATTTGTAGATTAAATGGTTTAATCTGCATGTTCTGCTATGTTATTTTTCAAAAAAATTTTGAAATTCTTGCATGAAACCTGGCATATTTTCTAACACTAATGACTGATCAAGAGAAGTTTAATTAGTGATTTGATCACTAATTAATTTAATTTGTTTGAGTGATTATTTTAGGATTATGACCAATTGAATTGGATTCATTTGGATTTGATCCAATTAGGTTATAACATGATCTTCATTAAGAAGGTTTAATCCCTGATTTGATCAGGGGTTTGGCTTGATTAATTTCTAATTTGACAAGGATTTAACTATGCCAAATTATGTCTATATAAGTTGGGTTTAATCTGGTCTAATTGGACCTAACCAATTTGGATTGGATTGGTTCGATTGGAGGACAAACAATGAGACTAGTTTGATTAGTCTTCCCATGCACCACATCACCAAAATCTATGCCAAATCCTTCCTCCTTGAGAAAAGGTTTCTCATGATGTTTTCCATGCAAGGGAGGGCATGCGTTCTTATTTCTCATGCCCTTGTTGGAAAAGAAAAGGTTTGGTTGCAATTCAAATTCAAAAAGAGTTTGAGCTTGAGTTGCAAACCTCTTCTTATCCCTCCATGGCTCCCTAGGTTTGTACATCTATTTAGACATGAATTTTTTTTTTGGGGATATGTGATAGAAAAGTAAGATTAGAGAAAGAAGTTTTTGATCTTGTGTGTGAGCTCTTCTACATGAGAAAAAATCAAAAAGAAAAGAGAGTTATAGGCGCAAGGGATTTGGATGAGAGCATATCCTAGAATCTATCTAGGGTTTGGGATTTAGATCTATGAGTTACAAGGGTCGTGACTTCATAGATCTAGATGAAGAATGTCCTCAATTTCTCATCTACATTCATTGGGATCCAGAGCATCTGAAGACACGATGAAGAACATCAAAAGAAGTTTGATCTAAATTAGCCGTTGAAGGTTTCTACAGAGCTAGCACTCAAGAGCAACTGATCGGGCTCAGGGCCTCGTGTTGATTACCAATGGAGGCCAGACATGTATGTGGTTGCAATGCAGCATTCAGTTCTACACAAAGAAGATTAGATTACGGTGTTCCTCTACCCATAAAAAGGTAACATGTTCTAAACCCGTAGAGCAGTAAAATAGTTTTACTATTGATTTTATTTTTATTTTCAGATATGCATGCATATATAATAAATTAGATCCTATAGTGTATAGAGTTTTTAGATTAGATCTATAGATTTTCATTATTAATATGATCAATAATATTATTCTCTATGCATTTATCAAAAAAAGTTTTTGAAAGTAGAGCTAGAAACCCTACGCGCTCCCTTCAATTGGTATTAGAGTAGCAGGTTCTTTGATGTATTATATATGCATGATTTAGATTATTTTTAGATTAGATCTAAATAATAATTTGATCTAAAAAATAAAAATGATGATCGAATGGACTGTAGGTTATCCTACTGTAAGGTTTAAAGATTGTCCTAGTATGTTGCGATCTATAAAATTGATCATAAAATCTTTAGATTAGATCTAATAATTCTTTATGATGTGTTTGAAGGGTTTAATCTAAATTTTATAATGAATTAGTGTTTAGATTAAATCTAAATAATTTCATAATTTTTTATGTAGAGTACATAGTTTTAGATTAAACCTAAATAGGATCTTAAAAAGGTTTTGTTCACTGATCGAGCTGGCTCTCTCAGAAATTGAGCCAACTCGATCAGCATGCTAGCCATGATATGGTTTCTAAAATAATGAACCAGCTGCCTCGATCATGAACCGAGCTGGCTCGCTTAGATTTGGGCCAGCTCGGATGGGATCCGAGCCTGCCCGACTGGAAAGATGGCCTTTGGGCATTCTACCTGAGCCTGCTGTCTCAGAATCGAGCCAACTCAGCTTCTACTTGAGCCAACTCGGATGAGATCTGAGCCAGCCCGACTGAGAAGTTGGCTAAATATCATAATTGGCTAGTTTTATATGATTAAACCCACATCTAGTGCTTGTTTATGAAATAAGCCGATCTATTTTTGAAATGAGTTGACCTATTTAATGAAGTAGTTCTAGGATGTAAAGAATCTTTCAAAATTTTGAAAAATATTTTTGCAATGCCAAACCCCAACCCTCAGCCTAAAACTTAATTGAGAATTAAGTATGATGAATTAGGATCTAGAATTATGAATTAAAGATCCTAAGTCATTATTTATAAAATGTGGATTATCGGGTTTGTCAAATTATGTCCATTAATTGGGTTAGACCTATGGTTAATTAAAGAATGGACCAAATTAGAGTAATTGATCAAATCTAACCAAATGTTGATTTAGATTAGGTTAAAGACTCTTTAGACCAAATTATAATAGCTATAGTTGGTCAAACCCATGCCTTTAATGAGCACCAAATGGACTTGATTCGTGGCTACGCGGTCAAACCTAAAATTGCTAGGTTAGCCAAATTGAAACTAATGAACTGGATGGTGTCTAAGGTAAGTCTGGTAGTTTAGACCAATGATTTTTTATTTGAACCTAGTCACACTGATTTGGTCTTTGACAAGTTAATGGCATATCCCTTCCACTGATCTCACTTACCTGGCCATCTTGATGAATTAGGTTTTGATTTGACTACTTGATGATTTATGTTCACCCATCTCAATTAGGTAAATCAGTTTGACTGATTTAGGTGCTCCTAATGCTAATTTTTAATTAGGTCCTTATTGATCTGACTTGGTGAAGTCGATGGGAGGACCTAAATTGGCTAGTTGACTATTCTTAAAATTGATTAACAAAATCCTCTAAAATGATTAGGTTCTTAAAATGATAAAGTTATGGTAATAACAAGTCATAGCCTCTTATTAAGTTGAGTGATAATGGATCCATTAATTTAATAATCATTGGAGGTCCAAAGACTTGGTGCTTGTTGACTAATGAAATTATCATTCATAATATGATAATTTGGTCGTGTCTTTCTAATGGCGGTCAGGTGGGCTGGCCAAAGTCGAGCCTGATCATTTGTTGGTCTGATGCACCAAATATGGTCATATTAATGATTGGACCTAACTAAATCTTTTTAGTAGAGGCCAAAGCCTACTGATTAGATTTTTGGGGCAAAATTAAAATTACTATAAGTTGTTTAGAGAAACAATTGGTTGTAAACCTACCCATAGATGCACATGGGTTGACCAACCAAAGTTGGGCTCGTGTGTAGTTTGTATGGATTCTAGTACTCACTAAGAAATTAGGGGTAATTCCTTGAATTGGAGGTAGAAGCTATCAATTTGAATAAAATAATGGGAGAACCTTTAGACTAAAGTCCAAGTCTTTAGAGTAAATAATTCATATACTAATTAGATCTATGATTTTTTTTGTGCAAAAATGGCCATTATCCTATCGCTGCGATCATTATTGGACAATGACAAACTCATGGAAAGTATCAAAAGTTGAAGATCATTTTGGAGCATGAATGGATCTTATATGCATTGACTGATCCGGCACCGAGGAGCCAGCCTCAAACTCTATTAAGATGGTAAGAGACACTTACTAGAAGTGGCTTAGTGATCACACTATCATTCGGTGCATTATGCTGGTGGCAATGAATAATGAGTTTAGCTGTAGGTTTGAAAATGCCTAGCCTGAGGAGATGCATCAAATGTTGAACAACTCCTTTGGCATGCTTGACAACGTTGAAAAGCACAAAACTAGTTGTGCCATTTTCAACGCTCGTCTGAGGGATGGGGCATTAGTCACTGATCATGTATTGTACTTGATCGAGATGATTGAACATCTGAGTAAGCAAGGTTTTTTTCTACATAAGTAGCTCGAGAAGGATGCGATCTTGAATTCTTTGCCTAAGTTCTTCCTCCCTTTTCTTACTAATTTTAGAATAACAAAGCCTACAGTGAACTACCATGGCTTATTGGAATTGCTGCAAAACTTTGAGAAGAATCATCAGCTTTAAAAAGAGTTCGTGAACGTAGTGGGAGGATCTTCTTTTAGTCAATCCTTTAATAAAGAAAAGAAGAATAAGAAGAAGAACAATAAGAAGGTGCAGCCGCATGCTAGAACGTCTGCATAGGATCAGACCAAGAAGCACAAGCCTGATCAGAGCCATGCGGAGTGCTTCTTTTGCAAGAAGCAGGGGCATTGAATGAGGAACTATCCTCAATACATTGCCTCCCTGGATTCGAACAGGTCGAGGTGGAAGCAAGTAGTTACCAGGAAAGATAATTATATTATAACACCATGCAACTTCTCAATTTGTGATACTACTACCTAGGTATTGGATACCAGAAGCCCTTAATATATTTGTAATTCGATGTAGGGTTTTCAGGTCGGTAGGAGATTTGGTGAAGGTGAGAGATTTCTGAATGTTGGAGATGGAAGACAAGTTTCAGTTCTAGCTTTAGAAATCATGAATCATGTAATTAATTCTCGTAGAGTTATTCTTAGTGATTGTCACTTTTGTCCAAGTTTTTTATCGAATGTGATTTTTGTAGGCCTTTTGGCCAAAAATAGTTATCATTTTTCAATAAAAGCATGAATGGTGTTACAATTTGTCTTGGACAATTGAATAATGGATTTTATCTATTATCATAGTTTGTTAATATTGTCCAGTTCCTCGCTAAATGCTCTAGATTTGATGATGTATCAGATATCTACCTTCGGCACTGTAGGCTAGGTCATATTAACAAGGATACAATAAATAGATTGGCTCAAGATGGAATTCTTGAGGTCAGTGATTGTGAATCACTTTCGGCCAGTGAATCCTGTCTCCTTGGGAAGATGATCAAGTCACCTTTTATTAGAAAGGATGAACGAGCCATTGAACTCCTAGGTCTAGTATATACTGATGTATGTGGACCCATAGGCATAAGCACTAGAGGTAGATATTTCTACTTGATAACCTTCATAGATGACCTATCGAGGTATGGATATGTCTATTTAATGAAACATAAGTCGGAGTCATTTGAAATGTTCAAACTATTCCATAATAGGTAGAAAAGCAAACTAGAAAGAGTATTAAAACTCGTTGATCTGACCGAGGGAGTGAGTACCTTTTCAGCAAATTTCTAATATATCTCAGAGAGAATGGGATTCTCTCCCAATAGACTACTCCTGGAACACCACAACATAATGGTATGTCTGAAGGAGGAATCGAACCTTATTGGACATGGTTCAATCAATGATGGGGTTTGCCGATCTGTTTATCTTTTTATGTAGATATGTGATCGAGTCAGCTTGTTATATTCTGAATAGAGTTTTGAGTAACTCTATTTTTAAAATGCCATATGAGATGTGGACAGGATGTAGGCCAGTACTGTCGCACCTTAGGCTTTTGGAGTGTCTCGCTTATGTCAAACATTTAGTAAAGAACAAGCTTGGACCTAGGTCAGACAAATGTAGCTTTATAGGATACCCAAAAAAAATCAAAGGATATTACTTCTACCTAGCTAATGAACAAAAGGTGTTTGTTAGGCTTAAGGCAGTCTTTTTAGAAAAGGAGTTCCTTGATGAAGGGACTAATGCCTCTAATGTCGAACTTGAGAAAGTTCGATAGGTGAAAGAATCGATACAATTAATTGAACCTAAATCGAATTTGATTCGATGAGATCTAGAGCCTACTGAACCTACACTCTTAAGACGATCTGGTAGAGTACCACATCAGCCAAATAGATACTATGGTTTCTTGGTTCGAGACGGTGATCCTATCAAACTCGATGAGAATAATGAGGATCCGATAACCTACATGGATGCATTGCAGAGACTCGACTCTGAAAAATGGCTTAAGGCCATACAATCCGAAATGGAGTCTATGAAGGTCAACGATGTATGGACATTGGTTGATCCACCCGAAGAGATAAAACCCATAGGGTGTAGGTGGATCTTCAAATGCAAAAGGAGCGTAGATGAGAAGGTGGAGACCTATAAAGCTTGTCTGGTTTCCAAGGAGAATCATGAACGTTATGGTATAGACTCTGATGAGACATTCTCCTCTATGGCAATGCTCAAGTCTATTCAGATCGTGCTTGCGATAGCTGTATATCTGGACTATAAAATCTGACAGATGGATGTGAAAATAGCTTTTCTAAATGGAGAGCTGGCTGAAGAGGTGTATATGATATAATCTGAAGGTTTCACATCCACAGATGAGTCTAAGGTGTCCAGCTTCAAAGGTCCGATTATGGACTGAAGCAGGCATCTCGGAGTTGGAACACACGTTTTGATAGGACAATCAAGACATATGGCTTCATTAAGAACAAAAAAGAGTTCTGCATATATAAATAGGCTAATGATCCCACAATAGTATTCTTAGTATTGTATGTGGATGATATTCTTTTAATTAGGAATGATATCCCAACATTATAAGGAATAATGGTCTAGCTATCCTCATAGCTCTCCATGAAGGATCTGGGAGAAGCTTCCTACATCCTAGGGATGAAGATCTATAGAGATAGATCTAAAAGATTGCTTGAGTTGTCCCAGTCTACATACATTGACATTGGGCTAATGAGGTTTAGCATGGAGAATTCTAAGAAGGGCTATCTATAGATAGGCCATGGAATTTCTCTTCCAAAGAGGGATTGTCCGACAACACCTTAAGAAATAGAGCATATGAGTAGAATTTCATATGCTTCGATAGTGGGTTCTATTATGTATGCCATGACATGTACGTGATCAGATGTGTTATACTCACTAGGGGAGTAAGTAGATACCAATCTAATCTAGGGGAGAACCACTGGAAGGTTGTTAAAACCATCCTGAAGTATTTGAGAAATACTAAGGACCGGTGGCTTATTTATGGTGAGTCAAACTTGAGACTTATGTGGTTTACAAACTCTAGTTTCCAGTCTGATCATGATGACAGCAAGAATGTGTCGAGATATGTGTTTACCCTTAATGGTGGTGTTGTCTACTGAAAAAGTTCCAAGCAACACACCATGGCCGATTCAGTGTGCATGGCAGAATATGTTGCTGCATCAAATGCTACCAAAGAAGCAATGTGGCTGAAGAAGTTCATCACTGGGCTCAGAGTAGCACCCTCCCTCGATGGTCCAGTTTTGCTCTTCTATGATAGCTCTAGAGCCATAGCTCAAGTGAAGAAACCAAAGGCACACCAACTGACGAAGCATATTCTATGCTACGTCCATCTTGTTCCAAAGATCATGGATCGAGGTAATGTCAATCTTTAGAAGATTGATGGAAAGGAGAACCTGACCTATCCATTCGCTAAAGCTATTGTGGTGAAGGAGTTTGATGACTTCAAGTCAAAGATGGGTATACGATACTGCACCGATTGGCTTTAGGCAAAGTGGGAGATTACTGAAAATAGTATCTCAAAGCCAATCATCAACCTATTGATGATTGAGCTATTTTAATATAATTATATATGAATTATTATTTAAATAATAGTTATTTTGGCTTTTCATCATAAATTTTTTTATCTTTTAATGAACTCCTATTCGTTGTGATGAAGTTCTTATGACTATTCAGAATCGACAAAGAATGATTTGTCATTTAGTTCTTAAAATTATTTGCGACCAAATGATACATTATTACCAAGGATGACAACTTCTATCGAGTATAGATCCTTGTGTGCCATATAGGTCGGTTGTTCTCTTAATCAATAAGTATGGAGACACCGATATAGCATGCAAGTGAGATATAGGGGTACATTTACACTAAACATCACTATCTCTAGAGTTATTCTACGGTCAAGAATTGCTCTGATGGAATATGGGCATAAGTGTCCCTCCAATCTGAGATCACAATGGTGACTTTTAAGCAACTCACTGTACTTTGATGCCGAACTATCTAAATTCCTAATTCAGTGACGGAAGATTTTTAGGTACAGTCAAGTACTTGAGGAGTTAGTGCATGAGTCAAGATGGGATTGATCACTTTTGATTTTAGAAGCTATGTTCAATAGTATTTCAATTTAGCAAAGCCTTGGCTAGGATTGTTCTAGGGAGGAGTCACAGGACTAATTGCTTTGAGACATGATTTGGATGTATCTTCCAGAGCTGACAGTTAAACCCTGAGTCATCCTATGTATAAAGGTCAACGGGATTAATTATGCGGTAACCATATCCACATAGGTTCTAAATATTGCAATTATACTATTCAACCTATCCGGATGTTGGGTATCATTGCTAGATGGTCACTTTGATTAGTACAGAAAATTGATTCGTGTGCTACTAGCTTAGGTTCGAACCTACAAGGTCACACACACTAGAGGTTCCTACCCGATCTAATGGTTGATCAAGAAAGTTTAATTAGTGATTTGATCACTAATTTACTCAATTTGATTAAGTGATTATTTTTGGATCAAGACCAGTTGAATAGGATTCATTTGGATTTGATTCAATTAGGTTATAAGATGATCTAATCATCAAGGAGGTTTAGTCCTTGATTTGATCAGGAGTTTGACTTGATTAATTCATGATTTGATAAGAATTTAACCAAGCCTAATTAAGCCTAAATTAGTTGGATTTAACCTGGTCTAATTGGGCCTAACCAATTTGCATTGGATTGGTTCGATTGGAGGATAAACAATGAGACTAGTTTGACTAGTCTTCCCATGCACCACATCACCAAAATCTGCACCAAATCCTTCCTCCACGAGAAAAGGTTTCCCATAATGTTTTCTATGCAAGGGAGAGCATGCATTCTTCCTTCTCAAGCCCTTATTGGATAGGAAGAGATTTGGTTGCAATTCAAATTCAAAAGGAGTTTGAGTTTGAGTTGCAAACCACTTCTTATCCCTCCATGCCTCTCTAGGTTTGTGCATCTATTTAGGCATGAATGTTTTCTTGGGGACGTGTGACAAAAAAAAAAGATCAGAAAAAGGAGTTTCTGATCTTATGCATGAGATCTTCTACATGAGAAAAAATCAAAAAGGAAAGAGAGTTCTAGGCGCAAGGGATTTGGGTGATAGCATACCTAGAATCTATCTAGGGTATGGGATTTAGATTTGTGAGTAACGAGAGTTGTGACTTCAAAGATCCAGGTGGAGAACCTTCTCAACTTCTCATCTATATTCATTGGGATCCATAGCATCCGAAGATCCGGTAAAGAAGATCAAAAGAAGTTTGATCTAAATCAGACATTGAAGGTTTCTACAGAGCTAGTCCTCGAGATGAGCTAATCGAGATCAGGGCCTCATGTGGATTACACGTGGAGGTCAGATGCATGTATGGATTTATCGTGGCATTCAAATCTACATAGAGAAGATTAGATTATGGTGTTCTTCTACCTGCAAAAAGATAACGTATTCTGAACACGTAGAGTAGTAAAATAGTTGTACTATCAATTTTGTTTTTATTTTTAGATATGCATGCATATATAATATATTAGATCCTGTAGCATGTAGGATTTTTAGATTAGATCTATAGCTTTTCATTATTAATATAATTAATAATATTATCCACTATGCATTTATCAAAAAAAATTTTTAAAAGTAGAACTAGAAATCCTATGCGCTTCCTTCAGTCTTAAGGTCGACTGAGTGTGTTGCTTGCCCTTCTTTCAGGCACTCAAGCAACCAAAGAACTTCTGCTGGACCTTTGAATGCCAACAAGCTTTTGAAGAGTTGAAGCACTTTTTAAGCTCACCTCCTCTTCTTGCCAAACTCGAACCTGGTGAAGAATTATTTCTGTATCTGATGGTGTTGCCTACGGCAATTAGAGCTGTCCTAATTAGAGAAGAGGCAAAAATCTAGAAGCCTATCTACTACATAAGCTGAGTTCTAAGGGATGTAGAAATAAGGTATACGAAATTGAAAAAGCTAACCTATGCTTTGTTGATTGCACTTAGGAAGCTCTGATCTTATTTTCAGGGGCATATGATCATGCTTCTCACTAATGAAACCATTAAAGCTATTCTTCACCAACCTGCTACCTCTGGGAGAATAGTGAAATGGATAATCAAACTCGTCAAGTTTGACATCAATTTCCAACCTTGGCCATCCATTAAAGCTTACGTACTAGCCAATTTCATAGTAGAATGCACCATTCTAGATCTGGCTGAACCTGAGTGGCAAGAAGTTTGCACTTCTAGTTTGCGGATCTCCTTAAAGACTTCTAGGCTCTATATGTTGACGGCTCATCTAATACCTCAAAAGCGAGCACAGACTTGATTCTAATCAATCTAGAAGGGATTATTGCTGAATATGCACTATGCTTTGAGTTCCCAGCAATAAATAATGGGATAGAATATGAATCTCTAATTGCAGGATTGAGGATAGCTGGAGAATTGGAAGCAGACCATGTGCAAGCCTATAGCGATTCTCAATTGGTTGTGGGGTAGGTCAATGGTACTTATGAAGATTGGGAGGAATGTATGATAAAGTACTGAAAAAAGTGAAAAGTTTGACCTCAACCTTCAGAAGTTTCAACATTCAGCAGATCCCTAGAGTAGAAAATACTAGGGCCGATCTTCCATCAAAATTACCTACCCTGGCTTCGAGTGAATTGCTGAAAGAAGTCTTCTTTGAGGTTCTACAATATCCAAGTTCAAAGAAATCCCAAATAGTAATGTAGGTCGACCATGAGCCTTGCTAGATTGACCTTCTAATTCTATACCTCAAAGATGGAGTTCTCCCCAAAGATCCTAAAGAAGCATGAAAATTGAGAAACCAACCCACCCGTTATGTTTTATATAAGAATAAATTATACAAGAGGTCATATTCCCTGCTGCTTCTTAAATACCTCCGACCTTCTAAAGCTGAATATACATTAAAAGTAGTTCATGAAGGTATATGTGGAAACCACCTTGGGGCTAGGTCATGATCTTATAAACTGGTCCATCAAGGATACTACTGGCCAACTATGCAACAAGATGCCACTGATTATATTAAGAGATGTGATCGCTGCTAGAGAACACTAACATTCAGAGATAGCCGGCTTCACAACTTACACCTCTGAGCACTCCTTGGCCTTTCACACAACGGGGAATGGACATACTTGGACCCTTCCCTATGGCATTTGGATAACAAAAATTTATTCTAGTAGCAATAGATTACTTCACCAAGTAGGTTGAGATCAAACCTCTGGCAAAAGTTACTAAAGCTAAAGTACAAGACTTCATCTGGAAGTTGATAGTCTGCAGGTTCGACCTATCTCGGCCTCTCATTACTGATAATGGATGCCAATTTATAGGAGTTTGCCGAGTTCTATGAAGACCTGAATATGTCCCATTATTTTATATCTATAGCTCATCCATAGGCAAATGGCGAAGTAGAGGTGACCAACAGGACCGTATTGTAAGGAATTAAGACAAGGCTTGAAAAGATGAAAGGAACATGGGTGGACGAACTCTATCATATTCTCTAGGCATACAGAACCATCCAAAGATTGCCAACTAGGAAAATTCCATTTGCTTTGGCTTTCAGAGCAGAGGCAGTCATTCCAGTTGAACTCGAACTTTCTTTAGTCCGAGTTGAAGCCTTTAATGAACAAAATAATTCACAAGATCTTAGAGCAAATCTTAATCTATTGGAAGAAAGCGAGAAAAGGCCTAAATTCAGATGGTAGCTTATAAATAGAAGATGGCTTGCTACTACAATTCCAGAGTCAGAAGTAAGATTTCCAAAGAGAAAGATATGATATTATGGCAGGCAGTTATCTTATAGCAGTAAAATCAAAGAAAGCTTGCCCTAAACTAGGAAGGTCCTCATGAGGTCATAGAAATCATTCGGTTAGGATCTTATTATCTGAAGAAGCTCGAAGGAGATATACACCCACGACCTTGCAACTCGTAAAACTTATGAATATACTATCAATGAACCTATTTTTAATAAAATTTTCTTATTTTAACATTCTTGCCTTTGGTACAAAATGGTGTAATGGCAGGAAATTATCCAACCAAACTTCATTCTTAAATGAAGTAGAAGGCCTCTAGTTCATAAATAGGAGGTAACGAGGATAGGCCCTCTCAACAACCCTTTTGCGCCCTGGCAACCTTGATAGAAATAGGAGGACCTTGTCCTAATAAGGGTAGTCACCAAGCACATTAGGAATAGAAGGTAAACCTCATCCTAACGTGGATGAAGACCCTCATGGAGGATTGAAGGCCTCAAATTCTTAAACAGGAGGAAATGGGGAGAGGCCCTCTCAATGGCCCTTTTGAGCCCTGGCAATCTTGTTAGAAAATGGAGAATGACCTCATCCTAACAAGGATAACAGCCAACCACATCAGGAATAGGAGGTGAACCTCGTCCTGACGTGGATGATGACCCTCATGGATGATTGAAGGATTCTGGTTCTTAAACATGAGGTAATGCAAAGAGGCCTTCTTAATAGCCCTTCTGCATCCTCGCAACCTTGTTAGGAGTAGGAGGTAGACCTCATCCTAATAAGGATAATAGCCAACCATGTCAAGAATAGGAGGTGAACCTCATCCTGATGTAGGTGATGATCCTCATGGGAGATTGAAGGCATTCGATTCTTAAATAGGAGGTAATAGGGAGAAGCCCTCTCAACGGCCCTTTTGCATCCCGATAATCTTTTTAGGAATAGGAGCTGGACCTCATCCTAATAAGGATAATAGTCAACCACATCAAAAATAGAAGGTGAACCTCATCCTGACGTGTGTGAAGTTTCTCGTGGAGGATTGAAGGCCTCCAGTTCTTAAACATGAGGTAACAAGGAGAGGCCATCTCAATGTTCCTTTTGTGCCATGACAACCTTGTTATTGCCCAAGGATGGCCACCCAAAAGGGGAGGTAAATTAGATGTTTAAAAATTTAAACTTTAATTATGCTTAGTTTTGAAGTTGTGTGCTTGATGAAAAAATATGATAAACAAGTATAGAATGAAAGCAATATAAATAACATAATTACCAACACCAAGGTTTTATAGTAGTTCAACACCAAACTCGACACCTACGTCCACTCCCCAAGTAATCCACTTAGGAATTCAACTATAATCACTCAATTGATTACAGTTTGATTATTTTTCTTGGGTTCACAATCCAACCTAGTTGGTTTTAACCTAGGCTCATCTACTATAATTTTTATAATGATTATTTTTCAGGCTCATAATCAATCTAGTTGGTTTTCTCCGGATCACCAATCAAAATAATACAAGATTATTTTTCTCTGGGCTAACAAAAAATCTCGATTAGTTTTAACCTTGGCTCATCAATCAAACTACTGCAACGTCCAAGTCTAGGCTTGGACCAACCCAAGTTTCTCATCCTAAGAAACTTGAAATAAAATATAAAAATACTAAGGTTAAGTTTAGAAAAAAAAAATTCTTTGAAGAATCGGAAGAAGTTCGAATGATGATAGATGAATGCTTGACTTCTTCTTGAATGTGTGAGTGATGATGAGGCTCCTTGACTCTTGATTTGATTGCTTTCTCACTTCAATTTACTCTTGCTCTAACTTGCTTGAGGATGATTTATAGTGAAAGGACAAATGTTAATTTTGAAATCAACTCCTTCACTTTTCTTTTTAGCTCACTTCTTTGGCTTTCTTCAATGAATACTCAATGAAACTCTCAAAAAGCTTTTCTTTAATGCTCAAAATATTTTCTTATATATCCTTAAGATTTTCCATCATTTTAATTTATTTTGGAGGTCTTTAGAAGTGATCTAGCCATTAGAAATAAGATAATAGTCTTTGAAAAAAAGTTAGGACTGAAAAAGTACAGTTCTGGAAAAACTAGCCATTATAGTGAACTTAGTTGACTAAGTGTCTCTAAGTCGACTAAGTCTTAGTCTGCTTAGTGTAATTTAGTCTACTAAGTAGATAAAGCTTGAAAATCTATCATTTTACTCTACTACTATTCCCTGAGACTGAGTCGACTAACTTTCTGATTTAATCGACTAAGTCCTCTGAATCCTGAATTTTAATCTTTCTATAATTTCTATCTTCTTTATTCTCTGAGATTGAGTCGACTAACTCCTAGCTTAGTCGACTAAGTTTCATACCAAGTGTGTCATGAGATTTTTGGCATCTTTTCTTCTTCAAATTCATCTGTAGGCTAGACTTGCTTTCTAAACTTGATTTAACTCTCATTAATCATCCTTTTTAAGGGGTGTCAAGTCTAGTTTTTCTTCAATGACCACTTGATTGGTGGAACTCGATTTAATTGATGAAAATCACTTAGTGCATTGTTAGCACTTGAAATTTAAACTACATATCCTCAAAAATAATATTAGTAACATAACAAATTATACTCAAAACTCTTTGTCATCATCAAAATCAATCTTTAGGTTAACAATCTCTTCTTTTTTGATGATGACAAAACTTTTAAGTGTATGCAAAATAATATATAGTGTGTTTGCAAAAAATTATATATTTAAAAGTTATAAAACCACTAAATAATAAAAACATACTTCATTCTAGTTAAGCTCAAGCATACACTCAACAATAACTCTCTACCTTTTTGACAGTAGCAAAAAGCTCATGGAAAGGATAAAAGACTAATCATCAAAGTCAATAAAATATGAAAATTTATCATCAAAGTTTTATTTAAAAAATTTATCTTTTGATTTAAAATATATTTAAAGTACTTTTAGTTTTAGAAATTAGCTTGAATTCAAATATCAAAGGCTCTTCTTTTTTTCTTTTTGAATGAATATGATCTTTTTAATTAGATTTTCAAGTATATACTTTTAAGCTTTAAAAGAAATAGAGATTTTCAAAAGATTTAAATATAAAATTAAGTATAATATGCATTTTAAATTCAATATTTTCTTTTAAAAAAAAATTAATCAATTAAATTTGAAAAAGATATGTATCAAAAATGTATCGAACAAGTCAATGATAGTACCAGAGCAAAAGTAATTTTATAGTGATTTCTAAATACACATCCAAAGTTCCGTATTATAATTAGATTTTCAAACGAGTTTTAGAAATGGATTTAGAAATTTATTTTGACTCCAACTAATTATCTAAAAATAAGATTGAGCAATCAAATCAAGCAAGTCAAATTTGATGGTTACAGGAAAGCTTAAATTAAAGACACTATAAAGTATTGGTTGATAATTTAAGATCGTCATTCAATTTTTTTTAATTTTCAATCAAAGCTAGATAATGGTCAACAAATATCTCTCCCTCTATTTTTAATAGTAAATGTCAAAAAATTCATCATAAAATATTTTCTCTTTTTAAATAGTAGGTAAATCAAAAATATTTTTTTTTCTTTTTCTTTCAAGTTAAGCATCTTTAATTGATACCAAATTAATCTTTAACTATTTAGTCAAAATTTGCTCCCCTTTACTATATACCATATTTTTTAGTTTCATTCCTTGCTTACTCTTGATACAATAGAATCAATACTTGTTCTCATCGAATTTTGTTTCTTATAATCAAATTCATATGACATTAAAAAGATATAATATTATAACAAGATTTTGTTGTAATTTGACATATTAAAATTATTTTCTTTATTTACCAAATTTTCTCTCCCTCATTGTCATTATAAGTGTTTACTATAATTTATGATACCAATTGAGTTTGAAAATATTTCTTTAAGAAATTCAACTTATCAAATTAATATGTCAATATTTCAAATTATTTTTATACTCTAATCATAAAAGTTCATAAATTAGTTTCATTTAACATATCTTCAATCATAATCAATCATAATACTCAATTATAATAAATAATCAAAATAATATAATCAAAATCAATAAAATAAAATATTAAATCATTTGATATGCAGTTGACTTATACTTAAATCATGCATCAATATTTCAATATTCTTTCTAATTGAATGGTAGGAGTAATTATCAATTACCGAGACTAAATTATCTCCAAGAATTTTAACTCCTACATCTTTCATTTTGTGCCTTGAGCATCCATAATTAAGGTGCCATTCTCTTTTGGATTAAAGGTATGTCTAGCACACCTACACTCACAAAGATCAAGTGTATTTTGGTACCCAAGCTAACTTGGATCCTTTGAGATTAGTATCAATGGTTCCTTTTGAAATCCAAATTTGCTTGATCTTTATATTTTTATATGTATTAGGCCAACAATCAAATAATTTATGTCCAGCTTTATTGCATTTAAAGCATGCAATAAATTTCTTATCAAAATATTATTTATCAATAGAAATTTTTGAAAACCTTAATTTTGCAAAAGAGTTAGCTTAGATGTCATATTTTGTTTATCCATTAATATATGCAAATTTTGCAAACTGATGGAGAATTTATCTATAATTGATTTTAGTTCATTTATTTCATTTTTCAAAGTTTCATTTTTTTCTAATAAATCTTTATGTTTAACTAGTAATTCATTCTTTTAATCTACTATGGGTTTTAATCTATCTATTTCTTTTTATAGACTCTCATTTTGTTTAATTAAATCATTTTGTTTAGTTTACAAATCTTTCTGATCTTCTTCTAATCTATCTTTATTTTTACTCAAATCTTGATTTTTCTTCTTAAGCTCTTTATTTTTCAGCCTAATCTTTTTATATTTATTCATTAAATCATGAAAAGCTTCTAATAATTCATCAAAAGAAAATCTTGGAGGGCTTTCATTGCTTACCTCATTGTTCTGAGCCATAAGACATAGATTTGCTATACTTTCCTCTTCTTTATCCTAATTTTTCATTTCTTTGCATTGCTCCCCCTTAATTATGACTTTCTTTCTCTTTTGTTTCTTCTTCTTTTTCTTCTTTTCATCCTTATGGGCCATGATATATAAGTTGGGGTGAGCTTCCTTATCTTCTTGGGAGCTTGATATTTCTCTTTGATTTTCTTCCTCATAGGTTGCTTCCAACTGATCCCAAATTTGTTTGGCTAAAATACATGAAGAAGTTATATTAAATTCATTTATGTCTAATGAACAATAAAGTATGTTCATAGTTTTATCATTTAGTTAGTTCATTTTCTTATCATGCTTAAGCAATGCTTTGTGAGTGTGTGAGCCATTGATTATAATCTTCCATAAGTTATAATCATGTGCTTGTATGAAGATGCGCATTCATGCTTTTCAATAACTATAATTTAAATCACTAAGCATTGAGGGTCAATCAACAAAATAACCTTCATTAAGTAAAAATTCTATTTGGATTGCCATGATCTTTTACTCTTTGACAGCTAGGTCAACAATCAAATATTAGAGCACCTGCTTTGATACTAATTATTACCCAAGAATGGCCACCCAAGAGGAGGGATGAATTGAGTGTTTAAAAATTTAAACTCTAATTATACTGAATTTTGAAGTTGTATGCTTGGTGAAAAAAATATGATATATAAATATAGAATGAAAATAATATAAATAACACAATGACCAATACCAAGCTTTTATAGTAGTTCAACACCAAACTCGACACCTACGTCCACTCCCAAAGTAATTCAATTGGGAATTCAACTATAATTACTCAATTGATTACAGTTTGATTGTTTTTCTTGGGTTCACAATCCAACTCGATTGATTTTGATCTAGGCACATCAACTACAACCTTTATAATGATTATTTTTCAGGATCACAATCAACCCAATTAGTTTCTCCCGGATCACCAACCAAAACCATACAAGATTGTTTTTCTCCAAACTAACGATTAACCCCAATTGGTTTTAACCTTGGCTGACCGATCAAACCACTATAACATCAAACTCTAGGCTTGGACCAATCCAAATTTCTCATCCCAATAAACTTGAAATAAACTATAAAAATATAAAGATTAAGTTTTGAAAAATAAAATCTTTTTGAAGAATTAGAAGAAGTCAGAATGATGATAGTTGAATGCCTGACTTCTTCTTGAATGTGTGAGTGATGATGAGGCTCCTTGATTCTTAACTTGATTGCTTTCTTACTTTAGTTCATTCTTGCTCTCACTTGCTTGAGGATGATTTATAGTGGAAGGACAAAGGTTAATTTTGAAATCAACTCGTTCGCTTCTCTTTTCAGCTCACTTCTTTTGCTTTCTTCAATAAATACTCAATGAAACTCTCAAAAAGCTTTTCTTTAATGCTTAAAATATTTTTTTATATATCCTTAAGATTTTTCATCATTTTAATTCATTTTGAAGGTCTTCGAAAGTGATCTAGCCATTAGAAATAAGAAAATAGCCATTAGAAAAATGTTGAGACAAAAAAGTGTAGTTCTAAAAAAACTAGCTGTTATAGTAAACTTAGTCTACTAATTATCTCTGAGTTGACTAAGTCTTAGTCTATTCAGTCTGACTTAGTCTGTTAAGTGGACAAAGCTTGAAAATCTATCTTTCTACCCTACTGCTGTTCTCTAAGACTGAGTCGACTAACTTTCTGACTTAGTCAACTATGTTTCTTAGGTCTTGAATTTTGATCTTTCTGTACTTTCTATCTTTTTTATTCTCCAAAATTGAGTTGACTAACTCCTGGCTTAGTTGACTAAGTTCTGTGCCAAGCATGCCATGAGACTTTTAGCAGCTTTTCTTCTCTAAATTCATCTGTAGGCTAGACTTGCTTTCTAAACTTCATTTAACTCTCACTAACCATTCTTTTTAAGGAGTGTCCAGTCTAGTTTTTCTTCAATGATCTCTTGATTGGTGTTACTCAATTTAATTGATGAAAATCACTTAGAGCATTGTGAGCATTTAAAATTTAAACTACACATCCTCAAAAATAATATAAGTAACATAACAAATTATACTCAAAACTCTTTGTCATCATCAAAATCAATCTTTAGGTCAACACTTGTTAAGAATAGGAGGTGGACCTTATCCTAACAAGGATAATTGCCACCCACATTAGGATCAGAAGGTGAACCTCTTCCTGAAGTGGATGAAGATCCTTATGAGAGATTGAAGGCCTTCGATTCTTAAACGAGAGGTTAACTGCAAATCTGAAAGTTTTTAGAAATAAATTTGCTCCTATCCAAGTCTAAGGAACCCATTTATAAATAAGAGGGACAGACGTACAAGGTAGGGGATAGAGTCTATTATTTTAGGATGGTAATAATATCAGGCACAACAAGAAAATGAAGAAAGCGAGAAACATCCAGCTAAGAAATAGAACAAGGTGGGGGGGACTTAAGAAACATCGTTCCATTAAAATTTAAGATTCATTATATAGGTCCTCAAGATAGATTACAAAAAAAAAAAAAAGAGAAGATGAAAGAAAGGCCAGAGTCCTACTCAGAGTCAAACTTCGAACTTCCAGCTTTAGCTAATACAATGGCGTGTTTCAAATCATTAATCTTTTCATCAAGATCTCTTCTCACCGTCGAACTCTTGCCAAGTAATTTGTTAGCTCTCTGGAGATCATCTTCCATCTCTCTCAACCTCTTTCTTAAAATTGTAGACTCGACTTTAGCATCCTTCACTGTGCTCTCATTGTAAGTTGTTTAAATTTTGAGCTGTAGGAGTTTGATCTTACTCTTTTCATAAATCACAAAAAGGTCTCTCATGGTCCTCTTCAAAGATGCAATTTCTTCTGGATCCTCTTTCAGGCCGGTCTGAGCTTTATCCACCAACTATTTTTGAAGCTGGGACACCTCAGCATTAGCTGCATCAAGTTTTTTTTTCAGCTCATCAATTTGTCCACACAAGCCGATTCGATAGGTATCATATGTAATCTCGGCATTGCACAATTATTTCTTAAGGTTTGAAATTTTTTTTGACCAGTCTCATCCATATTCCACCTTGCCCTGGGCTCAAGCTGAACCCTTCTTTAGCTAGCCAATCTTCTCTTTTGGTTTACAAAGCTCGGCTTCAAGAGAGCAAATTTTTGTAGTCAAAGTCCAAGCCCTATCGCTAGCAAGTTTCGTTGCCTATTCTAATTCTTTAGTAAGATGGTACTTCTTGATGGCGTATTCCTTGAAGAATTGCTTGGATGACTGTTGAAGTTGTTTGATTTCGACTGTAGCTTTAGCATAACCCTTCTTTAATTTTTTAAGTTCATCCTCTATCTTTCTTAGTTTCTTCTTCAATTGGTGGACTTCTCCTTTTAAATCTTTGATATGGGCCTTCAAGGGAATACCTTGAGGTAGAGGTTCAGCTTCAATAGGAGACTGCACTTAACACATAAAAAATAATAAAGAAGAATGGCAAGGAAAATGATTTTGCTTTCATTAATTGAAATATCCAAATACATGAGAAATAAAAAGAAAAAAGAAAATAAGAACAATAAGAGGTCTCAGACCTCTGGAGGAGTAGTGGAGGAGCTCGGTGCAGCCTTAGTTGGTGTAGACCCTTTAGTAGGTGCAGAGATAGGGTCAATAGGCTCAGCAGTATTAGCAGTAGCACTAGAAAGATTGTCACTGACTATTGGAAGCTCTGCCTCATCCTTGAAAGGTTTTCCTATCAAGAAATCAAGATTCAGCTCTGGGAACTTCTCTGCGACCCTTGATTGGCAAAGCTCATATCCTTTGATGAAGGACTCCTGAGTGAAGGCCACCTTGATCTCCCTCTACTCCTCTGAAGACTTGAAGGAGGAAACGACCTCTTCTGCCACCTATCTCTTCTCCTCGGCAGACTTTGCCTCGACCTTCTTCCTCCTTTCTTCCAAGGTTAAGGCTGCCCTCAAGTCGGCAGACATCTACTCTTCCCTTGGAGCGCCTCTTGTAGTCTTCCAACCTCGATCGAGAGATGGCTCACCTCGGCCTTGTATCCTTCGGCCTCCTCCATAGCTTTCGAGGCATCGACTTTCTCAGCATTGATTATCTTGATGTTGGCGATCAAATGGTAGCTGACCTACAAACAACTAATTAGTTATACTGTTGAGGAGCTTACACTCAAATTTGAAAAGCAAGGAAAGAAATTATTACCTCGATGTAAGCCTTGAGGGAGTCCTTAACCTGCTGATCAAGGTTGGCATAGGTAATACTCTTGATGATGTATGGAAGAACACATGTATCGACCAGGGCCTTGACACCTCTCTAGTCATTAAAGGAAGCATTATCCCAATCAATGCTGTTGTCGCTTAATTCCCCTAAATTTCGTTGTGATTGAGCTCTTCAAGCAATCGTCTTCTTCTTTTTCTTTTTTATTTTCTTTTCAAAGAGAGAAATTGAAGCAAGGACCCTAGCAGGTAGGCTCAAGATCGTCAATGGTACCATAGTGACTCCTCTTGGAGCGGTAGAACTTGATTCCCCAACCTTCACCCATTTGGATAGCTCTCCAGAGTTCTTCTTCTTTCCTTTTTGAGCCTAAAGCCCCCTTCATAGCATCTCTATTTCTTCAGGAGTCATTTATTCAAAAATGGCAAAGCCAAGGTTAGAAAAAAAGTAAGAAGAACAAAAGTAGATGAACATAATTGTCTAGTTGTCAATGAGTTCGGATAACAAAAGGATCTTATAATCCTTCAACTTACTGATAGAATCAAGATTCGACCACTCTAATCTAGGAGCTCGGTGAACTAAATCCCTTAAATATCCCTAGAGAAGAATTCCTAGTTCTATGGTCGGATAGGAGATGAAGAAAAACTTCTCCTTCTAGTTGTGAATGGAAGAAGGGGAGCCCATTAGTAGCCCTTTCTTATCGAACTGGGGGGAAAGATACCACCAAATTTTAGTGGTGGAATGTCATTTGAAGGTAAAGTAGTTACGAAACAAGAACATGGTAGGATGAACTTTAGCTGACATACAAAGAGAAAGGAACCCTATGATAACTCTAAAGGAGTTTGGCATCATAGAGCCTAAGAACATGTTCAAAATGTGGAAAAGTGCTACTATGAAAGGGGAAAGAGGAAGTCTTAAGCTAGCACGAAAGGCCACTAAATACAAGCAAAAGCAATCCGAAGGATTGTTAGGATTTCATGCCTCGAATTTGATCCATAGTAAGAAACGAATCAATTTTCAACACAGTAGTCAGGCCGGCTCAAACCACAGTCAAGCCAGCTCTCTCAGGTAGATAGATAGTAGGAGATTGGGCAAGATGCAGTCGAGCTAGCTCGACCCCTGACCGAGCTAGATCGATAGAGGTGAATAAAACATGATGGAACTTTTACTGCTTGGACTTGGATTGTGATTAATCCAAAGGACCTATGGGAGTTGTGCATGGACCATCAGATCCAGCAGCCCTGAAGGGTTGCAATTATGATCTGAAGGCTAGAAAATATTCCAAGACTCCATCAAGGATATGTTTGACTCATATTAGGAGAAGGAGCCCTGTTAGGACTCCTGTGAACTGCTAAAGAAAGAATTCTCATCCTATTTAAAGGGCTGAGGTACTATGGAGTAGAAAAGATGGTGTGTGTGGCATGAGAGGCTTGTAAAGAGGCTCAGCAGCCATTGAGAGGAGCTTGGCAGAGTGCCAAGTACGTGCAGCCCGTGAGAGAGAGAAGCAACAGGTGCATTGCATCTGATGAGGAGGCTATGAGGGCAGAGCAACTTGTAGCTTCTATAGGTCTCCTTGGGATTCTGCGAGAGCTTTTACGAGGGTAGTTTCTAGTTAAGAGAGATTTGTATTTGGTGAGTTGAGAGTGGGTGTTCTCCTTTTGTACCTATTTTTCTCTTTCATAGTGAAGCTTTGCATGCCCCATAGAGGCAAGCCTTTAAGCTAATCTACGTACTTGATTATTTTTTTATTTTATTTTTTCTTCTTTCTATCATAATAATTTGGTATCGATCCTTAATAAGAGGTATCAGAGTAGCTGATATCCAAATAGTTTGGTATCAGAGTGAGTTGATACCATAATAATTAGCATCAGAGCTAGATAGTACTAGAGTACAGATTGTAGTAGTGGATAGAGATTGTAGAATATGGAGAAAATAAGTACAATCAAGATGGAGATCAATAGGTTCGATGGAAAGGATAATTTCTTCTTGTAGCAAGAAAGGATAAAGGATGTCCTCATTCAACATGGGTTGATCGATACTCTCTTATATGATGAGATGCCAGCCACCATAGAAGTGAAGGATTCGAAGCGAAACTAGATGCAGATGGTGAGCATGATCCACTTGTATCTAGCGGATGATGTGGTGATCCATGTACTTGGAGAGACTTCTTCGAGGTGCTATGGTCGAAACTCGAGGAGTTGTATATGATGCAGTTGCTCACCAACATGCTATTCTTTTAGAGAAAGTTTTACTAGCTACAGGTAGACAAAGGCTAGAGCGTGCGGGAGCATCTATCCAACTTTTAGAAGATCCTTACTGGCCTCCTCAGCATTGGTGAAAAAGTTAAGAAGACTAGGGCATTAGTCTTGCTAGCATCGCTCCATCCTTTGTATGAGTCCTTGGTGACTGCTCTTCTAGTAAAAAAAAGCACCATCAAGATAGACGAGGTCATTACAGTGATACTCCAGAATGAGGTTCATAGGAGGAAGAACCCAGCTTCGAGCTTAGATGGCGGTAGCTTAGCTTTGATGGTCTTTGGAGGAGCAAGAGGTAGTAGATGGAGCGATAAAAGATCATGAGGAGGACGATCTAGGTCCAAGATGAGGGATCCTAGCAAGATCAGATGCAATAGGTATGACGAGTTAGGGCATCAAGTCAAGGATTATCCACAACTCAAGAATCGGATGAGGGCTACTGCAGTGATGGCCTACAGCTAGTCAGAGGATGATATCTTGGAGATATCTTATGAGGTATCTAGTTCTTTCCAGTAGTGAATTTTAGATTCTACATGTACATATCATATTTATTGCAGAAAGGAGTAGTTTGACTCCCTGGAGAGTAGTGATGATACTACTTATCTATCAGATGGATCGAGCTATGTGATTAGAGGCATCAGGATGGTCAATTAGAAGACACATGATGGTGTAGTGAGAAGATTGCGGGAGGTTTGATATATATCTGATTTCAGGCAGAATCTTATCTTACTAAGCATATTGGATTTAAACGGCTATAGGTGGGTAGCTGGTGATGGAATCCTGAAGGTCATGCATGACAATAGGGTGATATTGGAGAAAAAGAAGAAGACAAGAGGACATTATGATCTGGCAAAAAGCCAAGTGTGAGGTGGAGCTTCAGGAGCTAGAGGGACTCCAGTGCAAGGTGGAGATGGATCAAGCACGAGACGAAAGACTCGAAAGGATGAGAGGCAATGTCACAGAGTGAAGTTTCTATTATGGTAGGAGAATTTCCTGAGCAAGTCTTTGGTTAAAGTGGACACAGCCCATGATAGAAGTGGGATCAAGCAGCCTGGCTTAACTCCCATGTTTGCCCATCCATGATCAGCAGGCATGCCCTAGGGCATGGGAGTGAGATGGATCATAAGCTCTCAAAGTTAAGTGGAGTTCAAATATCGAGTCGAGATGGAGATTGTTAGGATTTAATGCCTCAAATTCAACCCACAGCAAGAAGCGAATCAGTTTTTAGCATAGTAGTTGGGCTGGCTCTGATGCGCAGTCGAGCTAACTCGAATTGAGATTGAGCCAACTTGAACCATAGCCGAGCTAGCTCTCTCAGATAGACAGATAGCAGGAGTCTGAACGAGATGCAATCAAGCCAGCTTGACCCCTAACCAAGCTAGCTTGATAGAGGCGAACAGAACATGATGGGATTTTTTCTATTTGGACTTAGATTATGATTAATCCAAGGGGTCTATGGGAGTTGTGCATGGACCATAGGATCCAGCGGCCATGGAAGGTTATGATCATGATCTAAAGATTGAAAAATATTCCAAGACTCCAACAAGGATATGTTTGACTCATATTAGGAGAACGAGCCCTGTTAGGACTCTTGTGAACTACTAAAGAGATGATTCTTATCCTATTTAATGGGTTGAGGTGTTGCGGAGCAGAAAAGGTGGTGCGTGTGGCATGAGAGGCACATAGAGAGGCTCAGGCAGCCGTTGAGAGTTGGTTGGCATAGCACCGAGTACGTGCAGCCTACGAGAGAGAAGTAATAAGTGCATAGTATTCAATGAGGAGGCTATGAGGGTAGAGCATCTTGTAGCTTCTATAGATCTTCTTAGGATTTTGAGAGAGCTTTTATGAGGATAGCTTCTAGTGGTGAGAGATTTATATACAGTGAGTTGAGAGTGGGTGTTCTCCTCTTGTACCTATTTTTTTCTTTCATAGCGAAGCATTGCTGCCCCATGGAGATAAGCCTTTAGGTTGATCCACATACTTGATTATTTTCTTATCTTATTTCTTTCTTCTTCCTACTGCAATAATTTGGTACTAGATCCTTAACTAGTGGCATTAGAGTAGCTGATATCCCAATAGTTTGGTATCAGAGCAAGTTGATACCACAACAAGAAGAGGCACAAGCTTGGTTGCTCGATCTAGGAAGCTCCAATTCATGTTTAGGAGGAATTCTATACTAGATCCATATAAAGGAAAGGTCTTCAGAATGCAAGGAGTAAGGAATGGTCTCAGGAATGAAGGTCGACCGAGGCACCTCAATGGGTTTGGTGATTTTTCTAAGGCTAGGATCTAGCAAGTTTGGGTGGGCCAGACTCCTAGAACCAAAGGACCAAGATATTTTAGAAGACATCTAGATTAAACTTAACTGGAAAAATTTCTAGAAAATTGAAAGAAAAAGGCTACAAAATCTTTGAAAAAATCTAGGAAGAACAGTAAACCTTTATAAAGAAATCGAAAGAACAAAAGTAGAAGAAAAGCAAGAAAATGCGAAGAAAGGAGTCAGGAGACTAACCTAAGCCGATCAAAGGACTCAAGGAGGCAGTCAAAAAGAGGATGGCAAATGGGAGAGACGTCGGTGGCTGGAGGAGTTACAGCGGAAGAGGAGTGGGATGCCCAGGAGAGGTGAAGAGCGAAAGAAGAAGTGGAGGAGCACCTATGAAGATGGTATGTCAGGGTGAAGGAGGAGTTTAAATAGTTAAAGAAAATAAGGAGAGGTTATGATTATCGATCCTCTCCAGCCACCCCTCACCTCTTGCATATCCCACTTATAACCGATGTCTGGTGAGGTAGTAATGGCACCGTACATAGAGTATCGTGCTGGGAGAAATTTTGAAATAAAAATCTTTTGAAAGTCTTTTGCACATTAAGAAGATTCGGTACTAGTTGGAAAAAGCCAAAATTTTTCACTTTTTGGAATCGAAAAATTAGTAGAGGACTTTGGTAGTCATAATTTTGGTACTTCATTCGATCTTCAAATTCAGGAGTAAGAGGACAATTGTTGAGGATAAAATAACTCCCATCGATGTCCAATAAAAAGTCCAAACTTGATATGATCCCATCCGGGGTTGCAGCAATCATGATTGAACTTTAATTAGGCTGATCTTCTACTCCAATTTAATTCAAGAAAATCAATCTTTAGACCATGTATGTTGGACAAACTTCTCGATTTTGAAAATCCACTCTCCCTCAACAACTGTAGAACACCCCTAAGGCATGGTGAACTTCGTCCAGCCTAACTTGAATAGTGAAGGATATGATAACTAACTCTGATCCTGGTGTTAGTAAAGCTCCATCGAATATTGAACTCTAGCATCCTCTGATTTCATCTATGGTAGATCTCGAGTACAATCGAATTTCTTAGTGGTAGATAGCATATCTCATTAATCTTACGATAAAGACCTCATCTAGCCAAATTTCTCCCTAGTCAAATTCTATCCCAGTCAAACTTCTTTCTTCTACTTTACGAATAGTGGCAAAACTCAAGTGTGATCGAATTTCATCATCCCTTTCTGACAATTATAGATCTAGCAAGCCTATATCATACATATCAATCGGATGAGTTTGAATAGTGAAAGAACTTCATCATTAGCATAAATCTAATTTAAAATCTAGAATAGCAACCATTCCACAGATAATGAATCACAACACTCCTTTAATTGAAACTTCATATCAATTTTGAATGCAGTAGAGCTTTTGAAAGCAAATCAAATGGCATCAGTAAGAAGTTCACTCGTTTCAACTTTTAGTCAATCTCGAAGATAACCAAATTCCTTCAGAAAGTCTGGTAATGGTTTGGAAAGTTCAATGATTCCCTCTCTGACCTCTCGCTTGATTGCTCCCATCAATCCCTGGCTGATCTCAAAGATGGCCAAACTCCTCAAAGCTATCGAAGATAGCACTAATAGATTTTTACCAAGTTACAGGTTTGCCACCTACCATTTAAAAGCCGATCTCCATGTTTGGCCTACCTAACTCCAAGTTCTTCATCCCAACATGCATGGCTTTCTAATAGATGCGGAAGCTACGTTCGAACTCCAACAAATAGGTTCCAACCACCTACAAGTCACGACAAATGACAACCCATTCCTCGAAATAAACTTTACGTGGCTTGAATGGCCTATTGACATTCTGTTATGGCTGTGATTTTCATTCTATTATAAGCTCTGCCCTTCTACCTTCTGCTTCTTTGTGATCTTCTTCTTCTTTCTAAAAGACTTTCTCTAGGAAGAAGTCGGCTCCATAGCAAGCACTGAGCCATTTAAACCATTCATAGAGAGCTCAACAGTAACCAGCATATTTATAAATTCAGCCAAGGTATTTTATAGTTTATGCATATGGTAGTTCATGATGAACTGTCCATACGCATCAATCAAGGATTGCAGAATTATATCAATCTACAGATCCTGATCTAACTTGACACCGAGCTTCTCAAGCTCTTCTATGTTCTTGATCATCATCAAATAATGATCTTGGATTGACTGTCCATCATGCATCATAGCCTTAGAAAGTCTCTTAGTGACTTGTATTTGGTTGCATAACTCTATTCGCCAAACTACTCTTACAAGTGAGCCAACATTTGACGGTTAGTCTTAATGTCTTCATGTTGGTGCTAGAGCTTATCAGACATTGAGCCCAATATGTAATACCTGGATTTATTATCTTCATCCATCCATTTTTCAAGAGATGCTCTCTGATCAATGGATAGACATGCTGGTAAAGTGGAAGGATCCTATTCCAGCACATGAGTCAACTTCTTAGAATTTAAAACTATTTTAAAGTTTTGAAGCCAATCCTTATAGTTGGGTTCGATCAGTCTATGGGTGTCCAGGATACGGGCTAGTGGATTGGATACTGACATTTTTCTATAGAGAGTCAAAGTTTCTAGTTAGAGTTTGTAATTAGATGTCATCAATTTATTTAAAAATTTTATTTTTAAATAAATTAGGCTTCCACTATTTACTCGAATCCCTACACTCTCTTGGTAGAGATGCAAAAATCTTCATGATTATTGATTTCTAATGGGTGGTACGGTCCCACCAACTGGCTCACCACCTCACCTAATAGTTATTGACGATGGGTCAATCGATGAGTGGATAACTCTTGTTAAATCATTCTTTAATCATGATGCACTGAAACCTGATCTCTAATTCATGAAGCTCACCATGCTTGGAATACTGCTCCACCCCTTAGTTAAGTCAGACCCATCATTTGCATAAATTAGATTTCTGATTAGATCTCTCACCATATCTAGAATATTGTGCCCAACCCATCCTCCAACCTGTAGCATCTAATGTCTAATAGATATGGTTGCATCTTTTCGGTGCAACTGAAATACTGTATCCAGTCGAGAATAATTAACCCCAGAAAGGGCCCACACATCTATAGTGGTGGAAGATCTTAGACTTAATATTTTTTTAGAGAGATTTAATTTAGATCTCTTTAAACTTGACTTGACTTAGTCATAATAATTATGACTAACCTTGTGGTATGGATTGGCTCGAATTAGTAGCCACCTTAAATCAAAACCGGATCAACATAAATGACTAGGTAAGTTAGATCAGTGGAAGGGATATGCCATTAACTCAACAAGAATGCATTCAGATCGAGTAGTTACCAATTAAAAACCAATGGATCTTATCTTCCAGACTTACCTTAGGCACCAAATTATCGAACCAGAACCAATCAGATTAGCCTACAATCTAGGCTCGAACCATGGAGCCAAATTAGGTCTTAACTTTATCGAGTCACGTCTCAATGTGATTCAATCTTGATCCAGACTTAATTTTATTAGGCTGGTCAATTTTAAGTTTTCTTTGATTCCACCTAATAAACTCTTGATTTGGTTTGATCAACTGCTAGACCTAATTGAGCTATCCAAGCCCGAACCCAATTTTATGAAGATGTCTTAGATTTAAAAATTCATAATTTTTAGATATAATTAATTTTATAATCTTAATTCTTAATTAAATTGTGGATTCATGAATAAAACATGCAATAAAGTCTTAAGATTTTAGGATCTAGAATTTTGCAAAAAATAAGCTTTGATTTCTGATTAAGGACGAACACACAGCATCCTTATACATCATAAGAACACCCCATCGAATGAAAGAAGAGGGCCTTTAAATCCTACTTTGTTCTTATAGCCGGACGGCCAAGAGAAAATTCTTAATCAAAAATATATTTTTTAAAATAAAATTAGTTAGATCTAAATCATAAATCACATATGCAAAAGATCTAACCTATACATGTCTTGCATACATCTCATGTACCATAACTCAATAAACCATGCATACTTTTACATCTGAAATATCACTTATTAAATCTAAAAAATAAAATTTTAAATTTGATCACATCAAAAATAAAATTATTCAAGGTATTTTATAGAACTATTCTATAACTAGTCTAAGCATGCATCTTTCATATATCATAAGAATAAATTAAAAATTAAAAACTATATTTTTTATTTTTTAGCTCTAGTTATAATAATTATAAAATCAAAAAAATAAAAAAAAATAGATCTAAAATTATATTTAATCAAATTAACAACATGATCATACTAGACTACACATAGAACTATTCTATTCCTAGTATAGTTATGCATCTCATATATTATAGATCTAAATCATATAATTTTTAATTATTTGATTTTAGATCTAGTCATATCTGATGTGATATATAAAATTATTTAATATTAGATCATAAATAAAAATTAAATCAAATCCAATAAAAGATCTGAAGAAGTGCTAACTTGGCTCTGATACTAGTTGAAGCAAAATCTGATTTTCCACTGTAGGATTGTCCAGATCTGATCAGATCTGAGGTGGACTTTTCTATAAAAAATTTTATGATCTGATTAGATCTAAGAGTTTTAAAATTTGATCTTAGTAATCTAATATTTAAAAATTAAAAATAAAATTAAATTAGATTTAATTTTAAGTATCTTATTGGGTAATCTGATTATCCTGCGATGATCCTATTAGTTTCTAAGGTTTTAGAAGGAGCCATGCACACACCTAACCTCTATTGAGATCCACTCAGGCAGAAACTGAATGTCTTCTTCTCATAAATCTCTCTTTCAAAGATCATATTTAAATCTAATATGTAGATCCTTCAAAACTACTTTTGAAGGCATCCCGTTCGTCTCACGAACACCATCGCGTAGATCTTAAATCTTATGCCATAAATCTTGGACCTTCTTCCCAAATTTGTTCCTAACTTTTTAGGCATGTAGAAGAGAGGGATAGAAAGGATAGAGGGGGCATGGGATATGGTATGGGTGACAGCACCTCTATATGGAAAATAAAATCATGCGATGCATCTCTTTGGCATGAGAAAGGGTTTTAATCCCAATGCCATATAGTGTCCCACTTTGACCAAATAACATACTTATGTGATCATTAGGACTCTAAGACTAATTCTTGACATGAAACCCTAAATTTCATCTAATTTTTATCACCAAAAATCAATCAAAAAGTGGGCAACATGAGTAGAAAAGGAAGAGTCCATTGCGCTTAGGACTCTTCCCTTAAAAGTTTGATCCAAATCAAATTCTTTCAAAAACCCATTCAAACCACCACCATAAATTATTAAATTTTGCACACCAATAGCATGACTTATGTCTTATCACATATCCAAAAATTAGATCAAAGAAATTTCTAAAAAATTTTCTAGAAGCATTTGATCAGGTCATCCTCAATTCTCTCAATTGGATCAACTTTTGACCCTAGTCCAATTACACTAGGAATGGATTTAATTTCTACAATTATCTTATCTGAACTTATTCTAGTCGGATAAAAATAAATCTATTCAAGATATAGAAATGAGTCAAATTAAATTTGACTTGGTTGAGATGAATCAGAATGATTATAGAAGAAGAAAGCCAGGCTCAATCGTGTGCTAGCACGATTACATTGAACTTGATTGGATCTAATCCAAATCAATTGACCTAGGTTAGCTCAATTGATGACATCCAGACCTAAACCCTTATTTGTATGTTTCATTTAGGTTCAGTTTTATATGGTAATGAGATATGTCATGATCTCTATCATCGACATCATCGAAATACCTTTCGATGGAACAAAACTCTTTTAATTCATACAATTATAATGATCGATCATCAAAATCATTATAATTGCTTTCAAAATCCATCAATGACACCGAGAAGTATATGGTGACAACCCATTAGAACTGAAAGCGAACCTCTTGATGGAGCTACTTGTGTAATTGGGTTCTTCTATCTTCAATCCCGACAAGATTAGGGTTAAAGTGAACTTGTCAAACCCAACATCCATCATATAAATTAATCATTTGATTTTAGTCCAATGTGAAATCCTAATAGAATCTCTTTCTATCATCTTCACTCTACCATAGCCATGGGTTTAAGAACTCAATCTCATGATTATCATAGGACTACTCCTCATCTATTGAGGTAAATAGATCCCCTATTGGTGCAATCCAATTTTTAGAATGAACATGCTATAGCCAACATATACATTAGGGTTCCGAATGGCTAGAAGATTGAATTATGGTGTAGTTAAACTATAACACCCTCAAGATGAATTAATGATGCACATCAGGTCAAAGAACCAGACACACTACTGCAGCATCCAATCATTCATCGACGAGAAGGTAGAGTTCCTTATGACTACTCGAGGTGGTCACTCTCAGTGCCCTCGTTCTCTAACGACTATCTTTACTCTCACTCTGGTATCTCCACATTATAGACTCAAAATATATCTATCCTAAGAAAGCGCTCATACACCAACCTTCTAGGTCGATTATCATCCTCGTGATGATCCTATGATCGGGAGCAGTTTATGAGTTAATTATGAAAATTCATGTCTTAAATTTTTAACTCATGAAAATATGAATCGTCATTACCATTAACTCAAGTGATGTATCACAGACACTTTAAATACATATTGTGATCGAAAATAACTCTTTTATTAATTTATTATTAAAATTATAAAATTGCCCTTAGAAATGTATTACAAGTGTTTAGCCAATCTGGCTTCTAGGGCACATATATAACAAAAACAAATACATATACTTGTTTCAAGCAAATGCTAAACCATACCTTTGTTGACTCCTCCTTTTCTTCTAACTTGAAGCATTAAATTATAAGCTTACAAATTCTGAAACTTTCAATATATCATGATCCTCAACAATTATCATCTAATTCTCTATTGACTAGCATAAATAAATCTTACCAATTACCAATCTCGCAAGAACATAGAATATTTTCCATATATTTTTATACAGCTTACACATAGTTCCAAGCAAGTTAATACTTATTAATCATGATCACATATAAATAACTAACTAATCCTCAAGTTAAAAGTCACCAGTGCTTGAAACAAAAGTACTGAACTGCATAATATGCTCATGCACATATGATATTCTATAAGGTTGGCCATCCTTATCGATACTTCTTAATCCATACCAACTTTTATCTCCCACTGGTGGGTCACAAAAATAATCATGCCATGATTCTG
Organism: Cocos nucifera; assembly: GCA_006176705.1. NCBI lineage: Eukaryota > Viridiplantae > Streptophyta > Magnoliopsida > Arecales > Arecaceae > Cocos > Cocos nucifera. Next base: position 7,865 of record QRFJ01005023.1, on the reverse strand, counting down.
CACATATCGCATAAACTATCAACAATATAAACATTGTCCTTGTTCAACTTATGCTCATTAATCTGATACCCACTTAAGATATAAAACTACTATCAATTCATAGCATCACAAGAGATTACATCTCAATTTTTGGTAACAATTCATGTCAACTTATACCTTAATCACTAGTGATCATAAACCTTTGCTCTTCTCTATTAACTATTAACATTAGCTCTTCCCCACTGATTATAAATCATTACTTATCTCTATAAACCATTAACCTTTGCTCAAAACCTTTGCTCATCCTTACTGATCATAGACCCTTATTGATTTTCATTAATTACTTGCTCATATCCTCCACTAACCCATGCTCTGATTCCAAAAATGTAACACCCCACCCCTAAATTCGGGTGATCGTGCTACACCCCATCCTTATCTAAATGTTAACGGGATTTTAAACTATAACTATACTGAACTACATATATATATATATATATATATATATATATATATATATATATATATATATATATATATATATATATATATATATGTATGTATATATATATATACATACATCAGTTAATAACCTACTTTCAGTTTAGCTGAACCATCCATTCATTTTCATCACAAGCATTTGAATTAAATTCTTTTAACTTGCTAATAACCATTATCTCCACTCATAACTTATCAAATCACATAAACAAACTCAGAGTTTCAATAACAGCACCATATTTCATACATACATTCTAGTCATTAATCATCTATTTAATACACACCTTTCTAGAACAAAGTATAACATATACACATAATAGTTTCTAGTTTAACTAAGCTGTACAATACTTTTCAAATACATCTCTTTTACAAGCTAATATTATCAAAAATACTTTCTCCACTAGAAGTACTGATACACAAGCTGAAATAATTCTTTGAGCTTAGCTACTCCAAAACTACAGGCAAAATGAGTGAAGGGTGAGACTTTGGAAAGTCTCAGTGAGTGAATAATCAATCTATAAATGAAAAACTGGAAAACATAGCTATAATACTTATTATCATAATATATGAATTATATCTCTACTGCACTTTCAAATAAGTAAGAATCAAATAAGTGTATAATCATAATTGAATCACTTTACTGAGAGAAAGCTTTACTGAGCTAAAATAAATTATAGTACACTAATTTATTTGAGATCTATGCCTCACATACACACCACCTTCCAATAACACATTCAAGAATGCTATTGCTTACTGAACAAAAATGCAACCATGTAAATAATTAAATAACATCAAGTTGCTAACTACCACAGACTACACTCTAGCGCACCCCTACTATGGGCAGTCAATATGGCATTATTAGTGTAAAGCCCCACTAGGCAAAGACTGTGGACGTGCCGGCTGAATATTTCTTTTTCCATAAGCAAAGTCACAATTTACCCCATAGGTTGATCACTCTCGTGGGTCATCTGCTGAAGACCAATTCATAAAACACTTTTTGCTCAAAGCTTGCTTTGCTATTCCCATAGGAATATATATACACATAACATATATATAACTTGTCAATCATGACAATCACTTTCATCAACAAAGTTGTAATTACATAATTAATGCAACCTAAATGAAGAATAAAGAATAATTCACTTTCAAATGAGTGTTAATAAACAATTTTAAGACCTTTCAAAACATAATACCATGCTATTCAATATAAATTCACATACTCTTATAAAATTCATTTCCAATTTTCTTGTTCACATAAACACATACATATAAGTTAAAAGCAATAGGAAGTAAACTTATTTACTTTTGCAAAACTTGCCTCTTTCATAATAAATACCGTATGAGAAAAATTAGAGTTAGATAGAAAACCCACACACCTCAAAAGGCTATTACCTCACTTCAACACTTAACTTTTCCAAAGCACTCCTTTTGAGCTCTTTTTCTTTCCTATAAAGTTGATACAAACTAATGAATACAAAACCAACCTAATACATAAATATAAAAATACATGCTTTGCTTCTTTATGCTTATTCCTTAGTTCTTCCAATTCTTACCCGATTCTATTCTATTTTGCCCTACTTCGGATTAGCTAAATCTCAACACAACTTCAAAATCTTTAGTAATTTGATTGTTTCTTGCTTTCATCATTGCTCGTAAGTTCAGCCAATGCAATTATATCATCTAATTGCTGAAATAATTTAAAAACTTTTAAGAAAATTATCAACAACACTATTTTTCTCATTTCAATTTCACCTTTCATGTACTTCAATTCCTAGCACAGCAAGTCTGATAATTATCATTTTCGAATTCAATTTAAATTTAGTTTAGGGTCTCAAGTTCTTACCTTAAATGGTTTAAAATCCTACTGCCAGTAAAATAGTTTCTTCTTTATTCCAATTTTAGCAACTTCTTCTTTCAACCAGTTATCACTCAATCCTCTTCTACCAACTAAACTCTCCTTAACTTTTGATGGAGAAAACCACTTTTTCCAACTCCCTTCTCTCCTCTAACCATTCTATTTAACATAGAAACTTAGGACAACAAACAAAAAAAATGGTCATTTTTATTTCAGAAGAAATAATAGAATTTGTTAGGTGTCACCTCATCAAGAAGCCAACACACCTCTCTCTCTCTTCTAATTATGTGTTACAACCCAAGGAAGCCACCTATTAAGTTATCTTCAAAAGAATTGATTTAAAAATCCTCTTTTAAAATCTCACGGCAAGCACTACTCTTCTATTCCTACTGATCGAGCTGGCTCGATCCTAAATCAAGCCTGCTTGATTGTCAGCTGGGTAAGCTCACAACTCAAATTGAGAAGTATGAAGATACTGTTATGGCATGCAAGTAAAGTGTAGAGGTACATTTCACTAAACATGATCCAACTGCATAGCTCTCTATTGTCAAGAGTTTCTCATGAAGGATATGGATATAAGTGTCCCTTAGACCTGAGATCACCATGGTGACTTGCAAGCAACTCACTATACTTTAGTATCGAACTACCTAAATTTCTAATTTAATGATGGAAGGCTACTGGGTGCAGTCAAGTACTTGTAAAGTTGGTGCATATGTCAAGATGGAATTGATCCCTCCAAGTGTTGGAGCAAGTGTATCATTGTATTTCAATTTAGCAAACCCTCAATCGGGGTGGTCCATGTGATGGATACTAAATTTTGAAATGCATTGTGGATAAATTTTAGGGTTGGCAGTAAATCCTAGGTCATCTTTTGAGCATTGAGGTCAAGAGGATGAATTATATGATAACCATATTTCACAGGTTCATCATTATTGCGTTGCGACTATTCGATCTATCCGGACGTCGGGTATCATTACTAGATGATCACATCAATTGGTATAGAAAATTAATTTTTATGCTACTGACTTAGGATTCGAACCTATGGGGTCACACATATTAGGAGTTTCTACCTAATCTGATAGCTGATCAAAAGTTTTGATGACCTGGGACTCTATGGTCAAGAGTCCTATTGGACTAGGATGATATGACCTAGAGTTCCATTGGACTGAAACTCTAAGTTTTACTTGTCTGAGATTCTCTGATCAAGAGTCCTACTGGTTTTGAGTTCTATGATCGTGAGTTTCATTCATTTGGAACATTGAGTTTAAGAGTCCCACTGGTTTGGGACTCTTCAAGTGTTTCATGTTGATGGAACTCTATTGCCCAGACATCCATCCGATTGAGACTCTATATTTATTTGAGGATTAATTAATAATTTAATTACTAATTATCTTAATTTGATTGCACGATGAGGATTTGATCAAATCTAATCAAATTGGATTCGATTGGGTTTGATCCGATCAAGTCATGAGATGACCTAATCACTATGGAAGATTTGATCCTAATTTGATCAGGGACTGGATCTAATTAATTTTTAATTTGATTAGAGTTTTATTGAGTTGGGTTAAGTCTAATTTGGTTGGATTTAACCTAATCTAATTGGATCTAGTTAATTTGTTTGGTTGAAATCAATTTGGACCAAATAAAATGAAGTTTGAATTTGAAATCTCCTATGCTTGGAATTTTTGACATCATTTTCTCCATGCACATTATGAATGTGCATGTGACTATCCATGCCCAAAGTAGGAGTTGGCACTTCCTTTCTTTCTCACTTTGACCTGGTCCATGTGTTGGACCGATTCAAATGAGATTGAATTTTGAATTCAATTGAGGTTTGTTATTAGTTGATGTTGGCAAATGTATCCAAAAGCCAATCATCTAGGTTGTAGATGGTTGAACTAAATGTAATTTAAACTTTAATTTTAATTGAATAAAATTATTATTCTAGCAATTTCATCATTTTGTGCATCTTCCAAAAATGAATCTCTATGATGAAGTCCATAGGACTATTTAGGCTCGACAAAGAAGGATTTATCGTTTAGTTTTTAAACTGATCACGACCAGATGATTTATTGTTACCTAGGATGACAATGTTAATCAAGAGTAGGTTGTTGTATGCCATAAGTATTAGTTGTCCTCTTAACCAAGAAGCATGGTGATGCCGTTATGTCATGCAGGTGAAATGTAGGGATACATTTCACTAATTGTGATCCAACTACAGAGCTCTCTTCTGCCAAGAGTTGCTCATGAAGGATATGGGTATATGTTCCATTAGATCTGATATCACCATGATGACTTGCAAGCAACTTACTATACTTAGGTATCGAACTACCTGAATTTCTAATTCAGTGACGAAAGGCTACTGGGTGTAGTCAAGTACTTGACTTGTCCGTGCATGAGTCAAGATGGGATTGACCCCTATAAATATTGGAGCAAGTGCATCACTGTAGTTCGATTTAGCAAATCCTTAAATGGGGCAGTCCATATGATGGATGCTGAATTTTAAAGTACAATATGGATGAATTTTTAGGGTTGGTAGTTAATCCTAGATCATACTATGAATATCGTGATCAAGGGGATGAATTATACGGTAACCATATGCCACAGGTTTGTTATTATTGCATTATGACTTTTTGAGCTATCCAGACGTCGGGTACCATTACTAAATGGTCACATTGATTGGTAGAGGAAATTAGTTCGGTGCTACAAGCTTAGGATTCGAACCTATGGGGTCGCATACAATAAGAGTTCCTACCTAATTTGATGGCTGATCGAGAGTCCCATTGAATTGGGACTTAGTTATTTATTAAATAATTAATTAGCAATTAGATTGCTGATTAGCTCAATTTGATTGAGTGATAAGGAATTGATCAAGTCAAATTGAATTTGATTCAATTTAGTTGACCTGATCAAATCATGTGATGATCTAATTGCTTAGGAAGATAGGCCCTGATTTGATCAGAGATTGGACCTAATTAATTTTTAATTTGATTAGGAATTAATTGGTTTGAGTTAAGCCTAATTTGATTAGGTTTGACCTAATCTAATTAGGTTTAGAGTTATTGATTTAGTTGAAACCAATTTGGACAAATTCAAAGCTTGTTTGAATTCCCCCTACGCCATTAACCTTTAACCCATTCTCCTTCTCAACGCACATTGGGAATGTGTGTGGGAATTCTCACACCAAGAAATCTTCTGCACCCCTTCTCTTATCTTCTTTTGATTTGGTCCAATGTTTGGATCAATTCAAAGCAAGTTGAATTTTGAATTCAACTTGATTTGTTAGTGTTTGAAACCACATCTCCCTCTCATCCTTATCTAGTCTCCATGCCTTCACATTTGTTTGATCATCATTTAATTTATGCGCACACAAGAAGGAGAGTCCTTCTGCATGTTAAACATTGGGGTGGGCACTGGAAAAAGATAAGGACTCCTCTTGAATTTTGAATTCAAGAGATTGGTTGAAACAAGTTCAACCAAACCTATCCTTATCCTCCCATGGGGTTACATGAGGTTTTGTGAGGAATTTTTGTAAGACAGTAATCAGAGAAGGTGCATCTCTTTTGGTGTGAGAGAGAAAAGTGTCAAGATCCTTATTGATGTGTGCTCAAACCTTAGAGTTGGGATTCTAGGTTTTGGGTGGAGAGTTTGAGTGTCAGATCTCCACCAGCTTTCATGATCATCTCATCTTCCTCATTGCATCTTCTGATTTCTTGAGCATCCAAAAGATTAGGAGTAATTTGTCAATTGGATCGATGAAGGTTGGCTGTCGAAAGCCCCGGAGAGGAGCTAGTACTATAGAGGGGCTGATCAGGATCAGGGGCTCTGTATGGACTCACCGTAGAGGCCTGACACGTGTACGACCACAGCATGATGGGAGAGCATCTTTCGATGGATTTGGATTATGAAGTTCATCTACCCGTGCATAGGTAATATGTTCTGAACATAGACTGATCAGCAAATATAATTTGCTGATTGAAAGCATATTATTTTTCTAATGCATATTAACATATCAAAGATCCTGAGTAGGGTTTTATGATTAGATCATAGCATGCATCGAATTAACTTTAGATAATTCTGCTTCCGTTGTAGTTAATTTTTGAAAAAGTTTTGAAAGGCATGCCCTAAATCCTGCTGGGTTTTCTTCAAATGGTATCAGAGCAAGGGTTGCTCCACATGCTTAATATGTAAATTAGAAAGATTTAATGTATAACACAATGATCACATGGACTATAGGTTGTCCTACTATAAGATTTATCCCTTAAAGTGGAGAGGTTGTCTTGGTACGTTGCGATCTATAGCTTTGATCATAAAAATTTTAGATGTGAACTAATAAATTTTTATGATATATTCTAAATTGGTTTAAATCTAAATTTTATCATGAATTTGTGTTTAGATTAGATCTAAATAATTCATGATTTTTATGTAATATACATAGTTTTAGATTAAACCTGAACAGAATCTTGTGAAGGTTTTGTTCGTTGGTTGAGCCGACTTTCTCAAGAATCGAGCAAGCTCGACCAGCGTGCCAGTCTGAAATGGCTCTGCAGCCTTCTATTTGGGCTGGCTTGATAAGGAACTGAGCTGACTCGGCTTCCATTTGGACTGGCTCGAATGGGATTCGAGCCAGCTCGACTAAAAGATGGCCTTCGGGGCTTCTGTTTGAGCTGGTTGTCTAAGGTGATGGGTTGACTCGATGCCTGTTCGAGTTGGATTGGATGGGATCTGAGCTAACTTGATGGAATGAAAGCTTGTGGGCCTTTGCTTGAGCCGGCTGTCTCAGGCGATGGGCTGACTCGATGTTTGCTCAGGCCAGCTCAGATGGGATTCGAGCCAACTCGACTGAGAAGATGGCTGAAGCTATTCAATGGCTATTTTTAAGTATTCTAACCTACAACTAGTGGTCGTTTGTGAAATTAGCCAATGCATTTTTGAAATGAGTTGACCTATTTGGTGAAATAGTGTTATGTTGTAAAAATCTTTCAAAATAAAAAATTATTTTTGAAATGCCAAACCCCAACCCATCAGCCCAAAATTTAATTAAAAGAATTAAGTATTGTCTAGTTAGATCTAGAATTATGAATTAAAGATCTAAGGCAATTGCATAATGCTATGGGTTAAAGGGTTAGATGAATTGGTTAGACCTAAGGTTAGTTAAAGAATGGATTAATCTAGTATAGTTGATCAAATCTAATCAAGTGTTGACTTAGATTAGGTCAAGGACACTCTAGACTCAACTTCAATAGTTATAGTTGAATGAGTCTTTGTCTTTAATGACCATGATGGACTTAATTCATGGCTAAGCGATCTAGCCCGTAATTACTAGGTTGATCTGATTTAACCTAATTAACTGATTGGTGTCTAAGGTAAGTCTGGCAGTTTAGACCACTAGTTTTTAATTGAAAGCTACTCGTATTGATTCGATCTTTGACGTATTAATGGCATATCCCTTCCACTGATCTCACTTACCTGGCCAACATGGTCAATTCGGATCTGATTAGGTCACTAGTGATTTGAGCTGACCCATGTCATTAGA